>JARQOD010007100.1:0-40293 GCA_033576555.1 Oophaga sylvatica | reverse complement strand
CTGTGATTGGGTCCAACCACTTCATTAAAGGCTCTTCAAAGATTTTTGGGTTTTCCCCAATTTTTATCGTAAATTTATTGGTAATTTCTGGGTTTAAATTGTTAAACCTTTAACGATTTGACCAAAAAGGGTTTCTGATGTGGTGAATTGGCCTCCTGAGGCATCTTTGCATTTCGGGAACTTAAGCAGAGATTCACTTTGCTCCTGTTCTACGGCAGCCTGATGTTTCTCTACCATTTCAGGTGGAGGTTGATGCCTCTGAAAATTTGGGGCGGGTGCCGTTTTGTCCAAAGAGATCCAGAGACCTCTAAAGTAACCCTTGTGCCATTACCTAAGTTGCCTTCCCCCTTTCTGAATTGGTGCCTTTGGTTCCTTCAGAAACGGGGTTCGTTTACACGGCATTCTGAGAACATTGTGTCTGAAGGGGAAAGTCCAGTTTGTTTCAAGATTTTGGGGGACCTTTTGTTCTAAACTTGGGGGTTCAATTGTCTTTCTCCTCGGCGTTTCATCTCAGACCAATGGTCAAAAGAGAGAACAAACCAGACATTGGAGACTTATCTAAGATGCTTTGTGTCTGCTGATCAGGATGACTGGGTCTCTTTTTTGCCTTGGCTGGAGTTTGCTCTTAATAATAGGGCTAGCTCTGCCACTTTGATGTCTCCATTTTTCTGTAATTCTGGGTTTCACCCTCGATTTTCTTCAGGACAGACGGAGGCTTCTGTCTGTCCAGGTTTGACTCTGTTGTGGAGCGTATGCAACAGATTTGGGACCAGGTAGTGGAGAGGTTGTCCCTCTCTCAGGAGAGGGCCCAGCGGTTTGCTAACCGGCATAGGACTGATGGTCCTCGGTTTAAAGTGGGGGACTTGGTCTGGTTGTCCTCAAAAAATATTCCTATGAGAGTGGCATCTCCTAAATTTAAGCCTAGGTTCATTGGACCTTATAAGATCATGGAGATTCTTAATCCTGTTTCTTTTCGTTTGCTTCTTCCAGGGACATTAAAGATCCATAACGTGTTCCACAAGTCCTTGTTGAAGAGGTTTGTTGAGCCAGTGGTTCCTACTACTGTGCCTCCTGACCCTGTTTTGGTTGAGGGCAATCTGGAGTATGTGGTTGAGAAAATATTGAATTCTCGTTTTTCTAGACGGAAACTCCAGTATTTGGTTAAGTGGAGAGGTTATGGTCAGGAAGACAATTCTTGGGTGTTTGCTTCGGACATCCATGCTAGGAGACTCATCCTTGCGTATCATAGAACTCATCCTGACCGACCTGGTTGCTCAAGTGAGGGTTCGGTGACCCCTCCTCAAGGGGGGGGGTACTGTTGTGAATGGACTTGAAATGAGTTCTGAGCAGAGGCTCCCTCTGGTGGTTACAAGCGGTACTGGACTGTCCAGTGAAGATTGTGAGGAGTGGGAATCAGGTGTTACTGACTGGTCTTATATAAGGGAGTCGCCTTCCCATCAGGGTTGCCGGTGATCAATTGTTCTGGTCTCACTCCATGATTCCTGTTTCCCTTGTAGCCTGCTGTGTCGTGTCTGCATCTCCTGCTAACAGATAAGACATTTTCTTCTTTTTGTGCTTTATTTTTGCATTTTGTCCTGCACTTCTGTGGGGGCCTTCAGGGTCCCCTCCGGGGGCTTTTGCCCTCTCAGTTTGGTTCAGCCACTGATGTTTGTACTTTTGCTTTTTCCAGTTTCTTCAGTGGCTGCTGTTTTGATTTTGTTACACCAGAGAACTAATTTAGGTGGTAGAGGTCGTGTGATCTCAGGTGTTTTTGAAATTAGTAGAGTTGGTGCTTTGCAGGGTTTTTTGGGATTGCAGTAAGTACCCTTCCTATCCTTTTCTATTTAGTTAGTTTGGGCCCCAACGTTTGCTCATACTATTTTCTGTCTGTGTCAGTATTTCTTCTTGTCTAACAGCCATTACATGTTTGGGGGCTTTCTATGTTCTTTGGGGATCTGCTCCGGGGCAGATAGCTTTCCTATTTCTATCTTTAGGTGTAGTTAGTTTCTCAGGCTGTGACGAGGCGTCTAGGACCAACGTAGGAACGCTCCACGGCTGCCTCTAGTTGTGGTGGTTAGTCAGGGTACTGCAATCTCATAGATTCCAACTGCTCTGGTGTATTGCCTTTTTTACCTGCACTCCTCAGTTACCGAAACATAACACATGAAGTACTAGCAATGCTTCGGACCCGGTGTCCGGTTAATTTAGTGAAGGTGATCTGTCACCTGAGTCACTCTTCCTTATGTTTTCCACTCGCCTGTCGCCCTGCTCTCACCCTTAACATAAGCACGGGTAGCAGTAGGTGTAGTAGTCAGCTTTCTTCCCCGCTCACTGACCTGCTCTCAGTTAGGTCGTCGTTGAAACACTGTCGTAGTTCCCTTCCTTCTCTTCCTTCACAGACTCTGTCCAGAGCAGCTCACAGGACGTTCCGTCAGACTGTATACATGCTGTAGCTCCGAGAGTCACTTTCCACGTTCTAGAGAACACAGGCAGCTTGTTCTGAGATAACAGATTCGGTTGTAGCTCTGACTAGACTAGAGTAATTCCTTCTACTCGTACTAGCCTCCACTTCAATTCAAGATGAGCTACCTAAGCCCTGTCAGGAACCAGTCTTATCTCCTTTCCCTCCAAGACCAGAACTTGAACTAACTCACTCTAGCTCAGACTGAGCTCTGACAGGAATCCTCTCACTCTGGTTTCCTGAGGAGAACTGAACTATCTGAGGTACAGCCAACAACTAGAATAGCTGTCTGGCTAGAATGCCTACTGCTGCATTTCTCCACGCCCCTAAATACCTGAATCTAAGGGGCTCCCTCTGGTGGCTCCTGGGAAATGTGAAGTGTGAATGAATATCAGGTTTTCACAATTACCTTCCTGTGCACTCTCCAGGAAACATGTGTACCAAGCGCAGCTGGGCCACACATCCCCCCCCTAGTTATCATCAGCACTCCCGGGCTGAAATAGAAAAGAGAAACATTTTTGCATATAATAACATTAACATATAACTCATCCCTTGCGGGAGGTAAGGACTCTTTAACGTTACAATGTATACATGAGCAAGTAGAAAAATATCAAAACATTTTTCACATAAATATATAAGACAGATTCTTGTGGAGGACCCGCACCAAAAACCTCCCACGTGGGTCCTGGGTGGGCTGCAGGACTTCATCGCCGCAGACCTCACTCTAGGCCACACCATACGGGTTTTTCTTCAGAGGTAGTAAGGCTTTATGTAAAACCAAGATGGGGCACCTAAGTGCGAACTATTTACAATGAAAGTTTTTGGGCTGGCACAGTCCTCAGCCACGCAGTCTTTGGATAAAACATTTCAAATTTAGAAAATCACATTAATGCTTCACATTAACTCCTTTTACCCAACTGGGGTATTCTATTTCAAGATTTATGCGAATTATGCAAACATTTATCAACATATAAGTAAAAGACAATAAAGTGCAATTTCTTCTTTAAACATTTCTTCAACTTTATACAGGTGCAGTAAACCCTGTCTGGGTCCTACTGTTCTTCTTCTTTCTTGCAGATATTAAGGACGTCTTCCATTCCTGGGGCTGGAACGACGCAGTGCGCTTTTGAATGCATAACGAACAAGTCATGGCCTGCAATCTGCGTTTGCGTTGCCACAGTTCTTGTCGCATTTGAGCGATCTTCTTGGGACCCCACGGGTGCCTCATGCAGGTACAAATCTTCCATTGAAGACGCAGACTTGTGCTGTGATTTAACTGTGGACGCACCATCCGGTTGCGTTGCAGAATAGGACTCTGGTTGCGTTGTAGAAGGAGCCGCAGTATACAATGCCGGTTGCGATGCAGAGTGGGTCGCAGAATATGAGGCTGGATAGGATCGTGGGGCAGAGGAGGATGCAGGTTGCGATGCTGGTGCACGGCCGGGTGCTATTGGAGCTGGGTCTCGGGACGCTGTGGCATGATGTAGATTACCGGCGTCGGGGACGGGGTCACTGACACGGGAAACATTTAAGGCATACCATCCTTTTAGACCCCAGTGACGCGTATAGCTGACGATATCCCCGTTTATGAGATCCCTTCCCAGGTGGCCAATGGGCAGATGAGACTCCACATCTCTGCGGCTGACAAATACCCCTTGGTACAGGCCCGGCTCATGGATGAAGCCCCAGCCTTTGCGGAGTTTGAAATCACTAACGCACCCCTGGCGCCGCGGTTCCCGGAGCGTACCTTTATCCCTCCGGACATTCTCCTTGTCGGCGAGGAACTCCTCATGGTACCGCTGATAGAACTGTTGCACCTCTCTCTGCTCCTGCTGTCGTCGCTGCTCTTGCTCGCGGCGTCGCATTTCGTTCTCTACCTGGGCGGCGTATTCCACGTCGTCCAGGTATTCCATTTCCTCCCATTTGACCTCCATCACGGACGGCTGGGTCCCCTCCAGTGTCCCTACCGGGGATCGGCATTCCGCTGCGGCCTCCAGGCCTGGCTGGTAAACCGGAACGGGCAGGGCCTCCTCAGCCTCCTTCTCTCCGACCACTTCATCGGTGGAGTCGGGATCAGCACTTTTGGAGGCGGCCTCCGGTTTCTCATCAGCCGCTGGCTGTGGTGGCACAGGGAGCACAGGGAATGGCTTCGTTCCTGGGGGAGAGAGTATTGCGTCCCACAGCAGCCGCTGTTTCCGGGCACGCCAGCTTCTCTCCGTCTCGTCCATCTCTTCACGGCGCTGGATCATGTCCCTGAGCACCGCATTCACCTCCTCTAATTCCAGCATGATTTGGTCGGTGTCCCGACCTGGGGACGGCTCCGGTACAGGCAGTAGCTCTTCAGGGGAACGGGGCCTGCGCGCCGCCGCTCCTCCACACAGCACCTCCTGTCCTTCTGCCATCTCTCTCCAGGCCAGACTGTAATTTCCATCTGGAACAATCTGGTCCTTTCCGTGGAGGCGGGACTTGCGCGTCCTCTTCTTGGCATAGAAGATGAAGAGGAGGCGGATCTCCCTTGCAGTGGGGCAGGCTCTTGTATTGTAATAACATTTAGAGGGGGCGCCCATTGCTTTCGCGCCACAAGGGGGGGTACGACCACGAAGGCACGCCCACCTTCTTCACCAGCGCCTCAGGGCGCGAATATGGCGGCAAAATGGCGGAAAATGGCGCCAAAAATCACGAAAGCTGCACAGTCTTTTCTGCACAAAAACAGTCCAATTCAAAGCACACAGGACTCACATCCAGTAAGCTTCGTATCCTGTTCGTGACGCCAAAGATGATGCGCACACGGTACCAGGGCTATGGGGTACTCGGCACCGAGCCCATGGAAGTCTATGGGGGATGTCACTGGCAGCAGAGCTCGGTCCGTGGCCCTGGGCGCTCATACAATGGGGATATTTACAGGGGATTGTAGTAATAGTTTGTGACGCCACCTGTGGTTTCTGATCTGATTGACCAGCGCTGCAGAGTAGATCTCTGAGGGGATGTTATGGCAGCTAGATGTTAAGTCCCCCACAGGTGGGACTGTTCCCTCAAAGTCAATGGTGTTGCAGATAATAAGCAGTCACACACAGTTCAGTCTCTTTCCATACCTTTACTGATGTTGTTGGCAGGTATGTCCCGGGGAGCTGGTCAGGTTGGAGAATGCACATTCAGGTCATCGTGGAGCAGGTTTAAGGCCTCCTTTACCTTTGAAATATATGTGAGTCCTAACTTGCATGAAGTCAAGTTTAACTCTGAATAGCATAGCTTCGCCCGGCCGACATTGTGGTAGAGCCTTCTCTGTCTCTGATAATCAGATGTTGGAAAGAACAAAGTCCTTTTAAGCAGCGCACTTGCTAAAAGTCCTTGTTCTCCCTGACTCCAGTTACGTATCAACACTTAGGGCTACCTTCTGCGACTTGAAGTCCAGCAAGGCCTCCGGTTTTCTATCACTAGCCGTGAAGTACTAGCAATGCTTCGGACCCGGTGTCCGGTTAATTTAGTGAAGGTGATCTGTCACCTGAGTCACTCTTCCTTATGTTTTCCACTCGCCTGTCGCCCTGCTCTCACCCTTAACATAAGCACGGGTAGCAGTAGGTGTAGTAGTCAGCTTTCTTCCCAGCTCACTGACCTGCTCTCAGTTAGCTCGTCGTTGAAACACTGTCGTAGTTCCCTTCCTTCTCTTCCTTCACAGACTCTGTCCAGAGTAGCTCACAGGACGTTCCGTCAGACTGTATACATGCTGTAGCTCCGAGAGTCACTTTCCACGTTCTAGAGAACACAGGCAGCTTGTTCTGAGATAACAGATTCGGTTGTAGCTCTGACTAGACTAGAGTAATTCCTTCTACTCGTACTAGCCTCCACTTCAATTCAAGATGAGCTACCTAAGCCCTGTCAGGAACCAGTCTTATCTCCTCTCCCTCCAAGACCAGAACTTGAACTAACTCACTCTAGCTCAGACTGAGCTCTGACAGGAATCCTCTCACTCTGGTGTCCTGAGGAGAACTGAACTATCTGAGGTACAACCAACAACTAGAATAGCTGTCTGGCTAGAATGCCTACTGCTGCATTTCTGCACGCCCCTAAATACCTGAATCTAAGGGGCTCCCTCTGGTGTCTCCTGGGAAATGTGAAGTGTGAATGAATATCAGGTTTTCACAATTACCTTCCTGTGCACTCTCCAGGAAACATGTGTACCAAGCGCAGCTGGGCCACACATCTGCGTCCCTCAACTTTAACAAATTCCCGATGCCAGCATTGGCCACACAGCCCCAAAGCATGATGGAACCTCCACCAAATTTTACTGTGGGTAGCAAGTGTTTTTCTTGGAATGCTGTGTTTTTTTGACGCCATGCATAACGTCTTTTTGTATGACCAAACAACTCAATCTTGGTTTCATCAGTCCACAGGACCTTCTTCCAAAAAGAAATTGGCTTCTCCAAATGTGCTTTTGCATCCCTCAGCCGGCTCGGTTTGTGGTGTGCTTGCAGAAACGGCTTCTTTCGCATCACTCTCCCATACAGCTTCTCCTTGTGCAAAGTGCGTTGTATAGTTGACCGATGCACAGTGACACCATCTGCAGCAAGTTGATGCTGCTGCTCTCTGGAGGTGGTCTGAGGATTGTCCTTGACTGATCTCACCATTCTTCTCTGCCTTTCTGATGGTTTTCTTGGCCTGCCACTTCTGGCCTTAACAAGAACTGTCCCTGTGTTCTTCCATTTCCTTACTATGTTGCTCACAGTGGAAACTGACAGGTTAAATCTCTGAGACAGCTTTTTGTATCCTTCCCCTAAACAACTATGTTGAATAATCTTTGTTTTCAGATCATTTGACAGTTGTTTTGAGGAGCCCATGATGCCACTCTTCAGAGGAGATTCAAACAGGAGAACAACTTGCAAGTGGCCACTTTAAGTAGCTTTTCTCATGATTGCATACACCTAGCTATGAAGTTCAAAGCTCAATGAGGTTACAAAACCAAAAAAAGGGCTTTAGTAAGTCAGTAAAAAGTAGGTAGGAGTATTTAAAACAAGAAAATGATGAGGGTGCCCATACTTATGCACCTGTCAAATTTTGTTTGGATGCAGATTGCACATGTTCTGCTAGTACAAATGTCAGGGACACCGCACTGCACTTGCTCACTGAGCCAGTGCGTGTGTCCTGAGTGAACAAACTATGCCCAAAGATACCTGTAGCAGAGCCGCAGCAGGGAAGACGTGTGCTTCTGAGTAACAGGACCTTCCACATGTGACTGCTAGTGGGCGGAGCCAGCCACACGTCTCTCAGAGGCAGTAGTAGCAAGTAGAGAATGCTTCAGACCAAAGGACCTGCAGGCACGTGACTGCTAGTGGGCGTGGCCTAAGCTCCAGAGAGCTATGAGGTGAAGGAAAACTCCTAGAAGGGTAACTACGGGACACAGTTACCAAAGGGCATATACAGAACGGATAATCAGGACGTAGCCAAGGGGTCATACACATAGAGGGCGACGAAGTACAAGAGGAGCAGGCAGAGCGGAGTCAGAACATAGCCAAGGGTCATACACGTAGAGAGCAACGAAGTACAAGAGGAGCAGGCAGAGCGGAGTCAGAACGTAGCCAAGGGTCATACACGTAGAGAGCGACGAAGTACAAGAGGAGCAGGCAGAGCGGAGTCAGAACGTAGCCAAGGGTCATACACGTAGAGGGCAGCAGAGTACAAAAGGGACAGGCAAAACTCGAAACAGGGACACAGCCAAATCAGAACCAGACAGACAGAACGTAGCACAGGCACAAAGCACTGGAACAAGCAAAACAGGGTCACACACACTCGGCCAAGGGTCAGAGTATAAGCGACAGAGGATGGCCCCACAATGAGGCTATAAAAAGCCTCCCAGAATCCCAGAGTGAGGCCATCCCGTCTTACTCTGGTGATGGGGGGACGATATGACGGTATATAGTAAGTTAGCTCCGGAGCTTACAGAGCAAAGAGGTCGCCATAGATCAAAATAACTAAATCCTTAGATTAAAAAGCCCTAAATACTTCAGGCCTGATACATGGAGGTTGTCACGTCCACCTTAGATAGTTTACGATGTTTGGGGTCATTACTGATGGTGGGGATTGCTGCTGTTTAGATGAGGAATGAAGACCAACGTGGAGGCTTAGTCCACAAAGAACAATGAAGGAAGACATAGAAATAGTGTAATCTTGAGAACCATGCCTCATGACCCAGCAAGGACTACTGCACAGCAGATTCTGCCACTTGTTGATTAAAGGGCCCCTGAGGGACCCCAGTCTGTAGGAGGAGACACTGGATCTGTCACAGGTTGGTGCAGATCCATAGAAGGTGTACAGAGCTCCTGCTGACAACGTTGTGAGAGACACCTCTGGCTCCAGAGCTCCTGCTGACTACACAGTGAGAGACGCCTCAGGCTCCAGAGCTTCTGCTGACTACAGGGTGACACCTCAGGCTCCAGAGCTTCTGCTGACTACACGGTGAGTGACACCTCAGGCTCCAGAGCTTCTGCTGACTACACGGTGAGAGACGCCTCAGGCTCCAGAGCTTCTGCTGACTACACGGTGAGTGACACCTCAGGCTCCAGAGCTCCTGCTGACTACACAGTGAGACGCCTCAGGCTCCAGAGCTTCTGCTGACTACACGGTGAGAGACGCCTCCGGCTCCAGAGCTCCTGCTGACTACATGGTGAGAGACGCCTCCGGCTCCAGAGCTCCTGCTGACAACGTTGTGAGAGACACCTCTGGCTCCAGAGCTCCTGCTGACTACACGGTGAGAGACACCTCCGGCTCCAGAGCTCCTGCTGACTACACAGTGAGAGATGCCGCCGGCTCCAGAGCTCCTGCTGACAACGTTGTGAGAGACACCTCCGGCTCCAGAGCTCCTGCTGACTACACGGTGAGAGACGCCTCAGGCTCCAGAGCTTCTGCTGACTACACGGTGAGAGACGCCTCTGGCTCCAGAGCTCCTGCTAACTACACGGTGAGAGACGCCTCAGCTCTAGAGCTTCTGCTGACTACACGGTGACACCTCAGGCTCCAGAGCTCCTGCTGACTACACAGTGAGAGACGCCTCAGGCTCCAGAGCTTCTGCTGACTACACGGTGAGTGACACCTCAGGCTCCAGAGCTCCTGCTGACTACTCAGTGAGAGACACCTCAGGCTCCAGAGCTTCTGCTGACTACACGGTGAGAGACGCCTCCGGCTCCAGAGCTCCTGCTGACTACACAGTGAGAGACGCCTCAGGCTCCAGAGCTTCTGCTGACTACACGGTGAGATGCCTCTGGCTCCAGAGCTCCTGCTAACTACACGGTGAGAGACGCCTCAGCTCTAGAGCTTCTGCTGACTACACGGTGAGAGACGCCTCCGGCTCCAGAGCTCCTGCTAACTACACGGTGAGAGACGCCTCAGCTCTAGAGCTTCTGCTGACTACACGGTGAGTGACACCTCAGGCTCCAGAGCTCCTGCTGACTACACAGTGAGAGACGCCTCAGGCTCCAGAGCTTCTGCTGACTACACGGTGAGTGACACCTCAGGCTCCAGAGCTCAGCGGGATCCTCTCACCATGAGAGTCCAGGAAGGGAGAGATGAAAAGTTTTGGGGACCAGATCTTCCTCCACTTCCTATTTCAAACCCACAACCTATTTACCCTTCACAGGTTTCTTCCTCTGATCTCGGTGAAGGTGTCCAGTCCTGTCACGACTTTTAAACGACTCGTCTTTACTAGGAAACATTATAAGGAACATAAGGACCGGTTTGGTTTTATTACAAGTCTTGTGGCTCGATAGAGTTGATATTAACTGTTAGAATTGCTATGTCCAAAAGATGTTTAAAAGCCTGAACATGAGAACAGCGAGTGTTTTACCAGGAGATTCGCCTGCTCCTTCTTCTGGGTGTTTTCTGGTTGGTCCTTTGTGAGCAGGTTTGCGAGATGCAGTGACGGACAGGAGGCAGAGCAAGGGTTAACAGTTTTATTTAACAGGGGAATACTCCACGCAGGGAGGCAATGGGTTAAACAGGGGAATAAACAGTAAAATTAGTAAAGGATATTCTGAGGTAAAGAATAAAGGATCAGGTAACGGCAGTTCCTGTGGAGCACTTGTGTCTGAAGTTCCTCAAACTGTAACTCCTGCCGGGAAGTCAATAGTGCCGGCAACGGCTGTCTTCGGTGTCTTTTCCAGTGGAGTCCTGTGGGCATCAATGCCCGTCTTCTGGTGGCAGCGGTCGGTCTCCGCTCTCCATATGCTGCAGTAGCTGACAACGGTGAGGGCCACAGTCCTGTACAAGCCCAATGTGGCTCGGCAACTATACACTGGCAAAGTCTGGTCACAAGTGTCTGTCCCGTTACCGGTCACTTATGTGGCTCGTGCACTGTACTCACGGACATGGAGCGTACGGCGCCTGGTTCTCTGGTAGTCACGGGGCGCGCTGCACTTCTCTCTCTATGCTGCGCGCTGCCTGTTCCTGCCAAGACTGACAGAAAGGTTCTGCAGAGCACGGTCCGGCGACGAGGGCAGCAGCGAACAGTCGTGAACTCTGTAGTCACCGGCACACTGCACCTCTCTCTGACTGTAATCCCCGCTGTCGGCGGCGGAGGACTCACGGGCGCTGACCTGCACAATGACAGTGCCAGCAGGACGGGCATTCCTCTCTCGCTGCTGCCGAGTGCATGGCTTCCCTCAGCGCAGCGGGGACACTCTCAGTGCGGCCTGTCGCGGCGCCGGTACTCTATGGGGAGGACGGGACGCAGTGCTCACCTCTCTGCGCGCTGCTTCGGGTTGGTGCCAAACTGTGCTGCTGTGCACGCTTTTCCCCTTTATTCCTCCACCCCCTCGGTCAGGAGGAAGGTCCGCCTCGCTCAAGCTTCCCCCCGGCAACAGGGGATGCAGCCTCGTTAGTTCCGGCCCCGGCACGCAGGTACCCGCGGTCTGGTCGTCCCCCCTACAGCTTTATGCACTTTCCACAGCAGAATTCACCAGACAAATACGTCCTGCACACGAGCTGTAAAGGATGATTGCTTCCAATAGGAGGCGCTGGAGTTCGTTCTCTCTGAAGAGACAATTTGCAGAAAGATAATTACTGACAGACATTTCCATTTTTTGGATTAAAGAGGTATTTCCATTTTTGTGTCTCTGTTTTTTGCTCCCCTTCTTCCCAAAGCTATAACTTTTTTATTTTTCCGTCAGTATGGCCATGTGAGGGCTTGTTTTTTTGCGGGACGAGTTGTACTTTTGAAATACACGATTGGTTTTACCACATAGTGTAGTGGAAAACGGGGAAAAATTCAAAGTGCGGTGAAACTGCAAAACAAAAGTGCAATTCCACAATTGTCTGTTTGTTTTTTTTTTACTATGTTCACTAAGTTCTAAAACTGCTGTAATGATTCTCCAGGTCATTACGGGTTCAAAGACACCAAACACATCTAGGTTGTTTTTATGTAAGTGGTGAAAAAAAACAATCCAAAGTTTGTAAAATAAATAAATAAATAAAAACTGCGCCATTTTCCGAGAACCGTAGCGTCTCCATTTTTCGGGATCTAGGGCCGGGTAAGGGCTTATGTTTTGCATGCCAATGTGATATTTTTATTGATACCATTTTGGTGCAGATACGATCTTTTGATAGCCTGTTATTGGATTTTAATGCAATGTTGCAGCCAACAAAAACACTTGCTTCAATAGTTTCCATGGGAGAAGCTGCGATCATCTGATCGCCTGTGTTACACGTAGTGCTGCAGCCCCCCTCTGTGCAGCAGAAATTCTCACTATCTAGGAAAGCAGACAGCTGGGCGGCACTCATAGCAATCCAGCAATGACAACCACAGGGGTCTCCTGCAGACCCTGGGTTGTCATGGCAACCCACGGTCATGTGACAAGGGCACCGATGGGCGGGGTTTGTGATGTGCTTGCTGCGCGTGCATGTTAAATGCCGCCGTCAGAGACGGACAGCGGTATTTAACATGTTAACAGCCGCGGGTCGATCACGATTCCACCAGCAGCTGATAGGGGCACATGTCAACTGTAAAGATCATCTGTTGTGGGCCGGAAAAGGGGCAGGCTCAACGCCAGAGGAAGGCATGCGCCGACGGACTCTATAATATAATACCGGCCCTATCTACAAGAATATAATTACTATGATACAAGACTTTGTGAAGGACTAAATTAAGAAAGATCAAAACTGAATGTTCCATTTTGTGTTTGTAACTCCATCTTGTGGTTTATGAGATAAATTCTGTTGCTTAACAAGGCTATAGTTCCTGGCCGTTGTAGAGAAGTAGAGTAAAGATCATGGGCTGTAATAAAACCAGACTGCTCCAGTTTGGACAAGATATGAGACCTTGGGATTTATCACTGTAGAATGCTTTGAGAAATGAGTGTTATTGTTCGCTTCTATGGTCACGTGGACATGACCATATATGTAGTTTCCTATTTTCTTGTATTCTTATAGGTTAATTTTCTTGTATTCTTATAGGTCAATTTTCTTGTATTCTTATAGGTCAATTTTCTTGTATTTTCATTGGTTAAATGTTGTAGGTGTGGTTTTATACTATTGGTTGAAGTACAAGCTCACTAAATACTATAAAAGATGATGATGTAATATATGGGATAGGAATCTTGCTTGATCCTCCAGACGGAAACACGTGTCTGTTTGGTTATTTATGTTGCTAGCAACATTCTATTTATTAATTTGGAAATCACTAGGTCAACCGTGAAGGGTCACTTAGATCCTACCTCAACAACTTTAGCTTTAATCTTCACGGTTTCACGTTCTCCTTTTTTGTGCTCCTCAGATCCAGCTCCCGCTGCAGTCCAGGAGGGTCAGTGCATTTGCTCTAGTAACAGCAGCTCTGCGTCTGTTCCCATGTCCGCCTGGATCCTGCTGAGTTCCCGCATCTCCTCCATTCTCATCGCTCTCCTAGTTTTGTTTGGGATCCACTTTAAGAACAGGAATCAGTCAAGGAGAAGGACATTGAGGACGTTACCAACACACCGGCGCCGATAATGAGAGTCCGAGCGCATCTACAAGGAGTGGACCAACACTGGAGACCTATAATGGAGGAGACAGTCCAACCGGAGCGAACAATGAGGTCCCTCTGCCAGAAAGAGATGAATGAGTGGAATGATCTAATTTCTGTACAATATTCATATAAAACTGTTTATTACGGCCATCACTGCAGCTCTCAGAGCTGTCAACTAACTGATCCAGACTCGGCCACGAAAATCAGAGCCAATACAATGTGTAACAACATCAGAGAAGATATAAACCATATAAAGAGCAATGCACCAGCTAATACCCAGGTTATACCGGCTGTACATGTAGAATTATACACAGGAGGTGCCCAGGTTATAGCAGCTGTACATATATAAATTTGTTAAAGATAAACAGCCGGGAGGCGGGGGGTGGGAATCCCACTACTGACACTAATTGTCAAGGGAACACTCCATCGCCTCCAATCTTCAAGGACAATTACACAACTGACTGACGAGTGATGGACGAGGTTTTGGCTGTTTTCACTACTAGGCTGGCAATTGGGGGGGATTCACAGTTGTTTTGTAGCGGATTCAGTGATTTTAATGAATAAGAAATGTTCACACGAGAACTGAGTAAACTAAATTGAATTTACTTAATAGAAGATAAGAAATAAACAGTCACTCAAATAACACATATAAGCAATAAAGTAAAATAAATACATGTGCATCAAAACCAAGCATTTTTCATACATTACATTCTCAAAGTAGAAATCCATCAGCCTGTGTCCATTTCCAATATCCCTCTGTATGTCACTCCTTCCCCACTCCTTCCTTCCTTCACTTCCTTCCTCAGTCATCTTTTATATGGTAAAGCATCCAATGTATCTCCGTTAAAAACTTTGATCTTCCATGGAATGCCAGGGAGAAACCCTCTTAAACCAACAGATAAGATTTCACAAGATGACATCCCTGGGAAAATTGAACACCCAATCTAATCAGTTGCTCTCATCAAAGGTCCTTTGTTATGTCATGGGTGCATCGCCACGAAGATTGTCGCGATTGCACATTCTGACTTCTCGCAGCTGAGTTGCTGTTTCTTTGTGTTTGGTAATGAGGGAGTTAATTTTACCTAGCTCTTTGCTAAGACTAGGTCCAGCCTCGCCCGGCTGCTTTTGATTATGTTCTAATTAGCTTCCTTATATAGCTGCCAGTCTGCTGGTTAGATGCCGGTGAAAGCATTCATACAGACTGCAGATAGGAGCGGTTCTGAGAAGACTTAAGCTAAGAGCTCTTTTGTTGTTTCTCCTCACCTTGCTTATAGTTTATCTCCTAGACCTTTGGTGTTCCCTCTGTGTTTTAATGTTGTATGCAAGACAGTATTTACTTTATCCCCTGTCTGTCTCGTTTGTCTATACTGTTTGTTAACCTTTACCTGTCCATTCCCTATGGTGGTAATCAGGGTCCTTCTAAGGACTAGATTACAGTGGTCAGGGATTTATAGGAGACAGGGTTTACACTGGTGGCCTGGACCTCTGTACCATTAACAGTACCTCCAGGTAGAGGGACTAGTCTGGACCCCAGTTTAGGGTCAGCATAGACCCCGGTCCACCTCTAGCCAGAGACAGCGTGAAAAGGATTCAGTATTGACCCACAGGATATTATGTCAGGTAATACTATGCTATATATACATGTTAATGTTACCTATTTATATGTTATTTAGAATGTTGTCCCACTTGATAGATTACTGACATTATATATTTTTTACATCTGCTAGACAGCGTGACATGTTAATAGACAAACAACAAATGACATGTCATTTACATTCCTTTGTTCAAAGGGCCATCTGGTTGAACATTTAAGGTTCAATGACCTTTTGCTAACCTTCCTGAAAGGATATATATATATATTGTATTAAACTGATTGAAACCATATCAATAATTAGTATTAATTGGAGTGTTGAAACCATTAAAAATAACTCTTATTACAACAGAATGGTATATACACCTCCGATTTCAACACGTGGAATACATACAAACCCCGGTATGTCACTGCCAGCTCCACAATAACACAGAATAGGAACCACCATTATCTGCCAACACCAATCATTTATATAGGCCGAATCGACACCCGTTACAAGTAGCGAATGGCTTCAGGGTGCGGTTTACAGAGCAAGAGGAACAGAGCCATTACATTTTATATATTTAATTCAAAAAGTAGGCAGTGTTTAAAAAAATATACAAAGAAGATACAAAATGGACAAAATAATTCAGTATATACTATAGAATTAGATAAAGTAAACAAAAGAAGAGCACTAAACCTGATGTCACGGAAATGGCACAGATCGCAGTGTACGGAAGCACTCCTTTTTTTAGGGATACGGTACATTACGGCATTTGCTTTTAATAACACAAGTCACGCTCCCATACCTCCCCTCCAGTGACCTATAACAGGGCTGGTCATGGGATGGGGCTAGGTCTTTAGAAAATGATGGGATAACGATAATAATAATTATTATTATTATTAAGTGATGGGATCCGTAACTTTCACAATAACTTTGAGGTCCCAAGTGGGAGATATTAATGCCATATTTCCCGTCATGATTCTAGCTTTCCATAGACAGGAAACATGTCATATTTGTCATCCATCTGCCCAATATTTATTTGGAGGTGCTATCGCAACCTACCAGTGATGTAAGACAATGCATTATGTTTGCTCCTTTGTTACAATGCCGAAAATATATCTATGCCATTCATAAAAAAACCTCAATATGAACTTGAACTTCAAACCGCCAGGTGAAATCAGGGGCTTGTAAAACTGGGTTAGTGACAAGGGCAGTTTTCAGCACTGCGACAGACCACTCAAAGCCAACCATCCATTCGACTGTTTTAGTGAGGTCCATCAGAAGCATGTCAAGGGCACTACAGTTGGAGACGAAAGTCTAAGTTACTTACCGTTAACGGTATTTTTCGAAGTCCATGACAGCACTACAGAGAGAGGGGATCCGCCCCTTAGGAACAGGAAACCTACAATATAAAAGGGCGGCACCTCTCCCACACATCAGTTGGATTACAGAGCATAAGAGGACATCAAGGTTAAATGGTATACAGCAAAAAAATTTCATGCATCACACAGTAACATTAATCAATTGTTTATTACATGTGGACTAATAAGGGAAGAAGTGCACATAGAACCTGGGTGGGAATGTAAGGGTGCTGTCATGGACTTCGAAAAATACCGTTAACGGTAAGTAACTTAGACTTTATTCGAACGTCCATGACAGCACTACAGAGAGAATTACAGAGAGTAATAACTATTTAGGGAGGGACTACTGCCTGCAGCACCCTTAGTCCGAAAGAAAGGTCTGAGGAAGCACCCAAATCTAATCTATAATGAGTGTAAAACGTGTGTGGAGAAGACCACGTAGCTGCCTTACATATCTGGTCAATCGAGACTTCTGCCCTTTCTGCCCATGAAGTCGCCACAGCTCGAGTGGAATGAACCCTTAGCCTCTCAGGTGGCTGCTTGCCCCTCGAGGTGTATGCCAGAGAAATTGCTTCCCTAATCCATCTGGCCAACGAGCTCTTTGTTAATCTACGGCCTTTGTTAATTCCTTGAAAAGAGACAAACAATGCATTGTCCCTTTTCCAGGGATCAGTGACTGCCAAATATTGCAGCAGACATCTTCTAACATCTAAAGTATGAAGTTTCATCTCTTTTTGATTAGATGGATTAGGGATGAACGAAGGGAGAATAATTTCCTGTGTTCTGTGGAAAGCGGAAGACACCTTAGGTAGGTATGCTGGGTCCGGTCTAAGTATTATCCTGTCATTCAGGACCTGAGTGTAAGGAGACAGTCTAGATAGTGCCTGGATGTCACTTACCCTCCTAGCCGAGGTTAATGCTACCAGGAAAGCGGTCTTAAGGGAAAGAGTTTTTATTGATGCTGCTGATATAGGTTCAAAAGGGGGCTCTGTTAAAGCAGTGAGAACAAGATTTAAGTCCCATGGCATGATTCTCACCTTCACTATGGGTCTCGACCTACCCGCAGCTTTAATGAATCTACTGACCCAGTAATTATTTGCGATGTTGCAACTAAAGAGTGCCCCCAAAGCTGAAACTTGTACCTTAAGGGTGCTTGTGGAGAGACCTAAGTCCAGACCCTTTTGTAGGAATTCTAGAATCTGGGTTATCGGTGTTGTGTCCCCTGCTACAACCGCCGAGCTCTGAAGAAATTTCTTCCAAATCCTAGCGTAGATCCTAGTTGTAACCTCTTTTCTGCTTTTAAGGAGAGTATTAATTACATTAGCAGAAAACCCCTTATCTGTCAGCAGCGACCGTTCAAAATCCACGCCGTCAGGTGGAGGCCCGCTACTCGAGGATGGTAGACTGGACCCTGGGAGAGCAGATCGGGAATGTCCGGCAGGACCCACGGGTCGGCTATCGACATGTTTCTGAGACATGAAAACCATGCCCTCCTGGGCCAAAAAGGAGCGATTAATATTATCCTTGCCCTGTCCTTCCTGACCTTCCTCAATACTAGGGGGAGTAAGGACAGGGGAGGGAAGGCGTAGGCTAGATTGAAATCCCACTGTAATAGAAGAGCGTCCACTGCCAGAGGGCGTTCTTTGGGATTCAGAGAGCAGAACTGTGTCACTTTTCTGTTGCTTTTGGTAGCAAAGAGATCTACTTCCGGTAGACCCCATTTCCGCACAATTAGGTCGAAGATGGAAGTCTTTAATGACCACTCTCCTTGGCTCAGGAGATTGCGGCTTAAGAAGTCCGCCTTGGTATTTTCTTCTCCCCTTATATGTAGAGCCGTTAGAGAAAGAAAGTGTCGTTCTGCTATCTGAAGTAGGCGCTTTGCCACTTCCATGAGAGGACCGGAACGAGTACCACCCTGGTGGTTGATGTATGCGACTGTGACCCGATTGTCGGAGAGCACTCGAACGTGGTGACCCTGTAGATAGACAAGGAGCTTTTTAATTGCTAGCTCTACCGCTGTTAATTCTTTCATATTAGAAGACATATGAATTTGATTCTGCTCCCATAAGCCCTGAACCATAACGTCCCCCATATGAGCCCCCCACCCAGAGGGGCTAGCATCTGTTGTGACTATTCGGGATATCTCATATTCCCAGGGAACCCCCTTAGACAGGTTTGTCTCATTCTTCCACCAATCCAGGGATCTTATAGCAGCCTGGGACAAGGATAGCTGGCCTTCCAGGTAACCACCTAGCAAATTTTGATACAGCAAGACCTCAGCTTGCAGTGCCCTTGTGTGAAATTGAGCCCACCGAACCGCGGGAATGCAGGACGAGAGGGAGCCCAAAAGAGACATAGCCTTCCTAAGCGACATGGAGGGATTATCGGAAGCGTTTAGGACCTGGTACCGTAAACGAATTAACTTGTCTGACGGTAAACTACAGTTCTGATTTTGTGAATCCAGGATTAGCCCTAGAAACTGCTGAACCCTCATCGGATTCAAACGAGACTTTTTGGTATTTATTAGCCATCCCAGCCGCTCTAAGGTAGAAATCGCTCTTTTCAGTTGCTCTAGGCAATGCTCTGCCGTCTTTCCTATAATAAGAAAGTCGTCAAGGTAGGGGACTATAAGCATATTTGATTCACGTAAGTGGGCCATGACCTCCGACATAACCTTAGTGAATACTCGTGGGGCCACTGCCAAGCCAAAGGGAAGGGCGCTATATTGAAAATGTCGCAGTACTTCCCCCATCTGGATTGCTACTCTGAGGAAACGCTGATGCTCCATATGGATCGGTATGTGGTAATAAGCGTCTTTCAGATCTAACACCACCATAAAGCAATTTTCAAACAGAAGCTTTATTGCTGAGCTGACCGTTTCCATTTTAAATCGGTGAATAATCAGGAATTTATTGAGGGCTTTCAAATTAATAATTGTTCTAAAAGACCCATCCAGTTTATGGATCAAAAACAGAGGGGAGTAAAACCCCTTACCCCGCTCTGCTTCTGGCACCTCCACTAAGACATTCTTAGCGCAAAGCTCCTGAACCTCCAACTCTAGAGCGGCCTGCTCCGATGGGGATGATCTGAGTGGGGTAATTTTAAAGTTATCCCGAGGTACCGAGGAGAATTCTAACCGCAGCCCTGTAGCTATGATGTTAAGGATCCAGCTACTGTTTGAGATTTCCGACCAGGCCGGGTAGAAGGCTTTTAATCTGCCTCCTACCGGCATCGCTAGTCATTGCGAGGGTTTTTTTGTTTCCCTAGGTGGACCTCTAAACATAAACCCTGTACCTCTTCGCCTCTTTTCATCCCATTTGGCTCGTTCCCTGGACGACCTTCGGTAGCTGAACCTCCTTCTGCTGAAAGGTCTTTTATAGGAAGGAGTTGATAGACTGGGAAACTTTTTCTTGTCGTCCCCCGCCTTTTCTAAAAGTTCGTCCAGGACCGGGCCAAAAAGATATTCGCCGTCACACGGAATGGAGCAGAGGCGAGATCTGGCTTGAATATCGCCCGGCCAACATTTCAGCCATAATGCCCTTCGTGCTGAATTAGACAGCCCTGCCGCTCTGGCAGCCATTCTTACTGAGTCCGCTGAGGAATCAGCCAGAAAAGCCGCCGCATTCTGAATTATTGGCAAGGTCTTTCGAATTGTCCCCCTGGAGGTTCCATCTGTTAACTGGGAAGCTAACTGGTCTAGCCAGACCATCAATGACCTGGCTGCGCAAGTGGCTGCAACTGCCGGCCTCAGGGCACCTGCCGACATCTCCCATGTGCCTTTCAAGAAGGAATCTGCCTTCCTGTCTAGTGGATCTTTCAAAGACCCCATATCATCGAAAGGGATGGAGGATTTTTTAGAAGCCTTCGCCACTGCTGCATCCAGCTTCGGGGCCTTATCCCATTTACCCGTCAGGGGATCTTCAAAGGGATATCTCCGTTTAAACGCTTGGGGTAAGGAGCCTCTTTTTTCAGGCTTCTTCCACTCTCTGTCTATAAGGCCTTGGATGCTACTATTTAGTGGAAAGGATCTCCGTTTTTTTGGATCTAGACCACCAAACATCAGATCCTGTACTGAGGGTTCTGGTTTCGCCTCTTCTACCCCCATGGTGGACCTAACGGATTTGACAAATTTGTCCATCTGGTCCAAGGGAAAACAAAAACGGGTAGCGTCTTCCGTAGAAGACGAGGAGGAAGCCGAAGAGGAAGGCGAGGAGGGTCCTGACACAACTTCACCCCTATCATGGGCGGCAGGCGACTCTGAATCAGACAACACTGGTACATTTCTACGCCTGGAAAATTCTCCGTGTCTTGAGGACGCTTTCAACTCTGCTCTTATTATCTCCTTCAGGCTTTCGGTGAAATTTGGAGTCTCCTCCGCTATCTAAAAAGGGAAGGGGCATAGGGGGGGTTTACTATGTTATCCCATGCCCCTGTCCTTCCCCTTAACAATGCCCTACCGTCTGTTGCATGCACGGCTGGCACAACCTCTTAGGGCAAGCGTCAGGCAGAGGGCAAGCGCAAAAGGCACATTCCCTGTGCTTGCTTTTCACCGAACACTTCTTCCCCTAGTAACAGACAAAATGGGGAAAAAACTGTATTACTGGGTATTCTAAATCTGACGATCTCTTACCCAGATTGTACAGCAGTAGGTACCGGATCACGGGGAGGGGGCTTTTTCCCAGCTGCGGAACTTCTGCGGCTGGTGCTCCTGGCCATTGAAGAGGAGCGCTCTGTCTGCTGCTGCTGCTGGCTCTCCTGTTGCACCGAGGGAGCCTCTGCAGTGTCCATCGTAAAAAAATGGGGCAGAAGCGCTTTACCTCCTTCCTAGGCTCCTTATATCCTCCCCCGGATATCCGGATCAGCAGGTCTGGCCAGGGGTCCACCCCCTCCTACTCTCCGCCCCACGGCCCCCCCTGCACCTCCCCGCCGTCCCCACAGCAGGCGCCGTCCCGACGATGCAGCCGCCAAAATTTTCAAAAAACGCCGGCCGGCGTCTTACTTCCGGTTCCGGTGGTGGAGACTCCGCCCCCTTTTTTCCCCCGCTCGCACGGACCGACGGAGGTAAGCACAATCCCCCGCTACATCGCCCCCCCAAGCGGAGATCTCCCCCGACCTCAGCCGCGCCGCTGCAACAGCGGCGCACGATTGAAATTTCAAAAACCCCGCCGCGCCGTCCATAGCAGTGACGCGCGGCGGGAAATTCAAAACCGCCCGCCGCGCCGTCCATAGCCGTGACGCGCGGCGGGAAATTCAAAACCGCCCGCCGCGCCGTCCATAACAGTGACGCGCGGCGGGAAATTCAAAAAACCCCCGCCGCGCCGTTCACAGCAGTGACGCGGCGGGAAATTCAAATTTAAAAAAAAAATTTTCTTTTTTTTTTTTTTTTTTTAAAAAAATCACGGCTGCACCCTCAAGAGGCCCCCACCCTGACAGGACCACAGGAGAGGACAGGGAGAAGGCATCGGGACCAGGGAGAGGGGGGGAATACTTACCTACCGGCGCTGGCTGGGAGACAGAGATCCTCTGGATACTGCTCCACCTGCTCCGCACACTGCCGTGGAATCCTACCCGGACCCACCGTGGCGCTTCCAGGGGCTCCGCACCGGCCGAGGTAGGAGATTCCCCCCGCTACCTGGGTCGACCGGCCGGCCTGGGTCCTCCTGAAGATCTTCATCTGTAGGAAACCCGTCCTTTAGGAACAGGAAACCAACTGATGTGTGGGAGAGGTGCCGCCCTTTTATATCTGTAGGTTTCCTGTTCCTAAGGGGCGGATCCCCTCTCTCTGTAGTGCTGTCATGGACGTTCGAATAATTTCCTATAATATCCTGCCGTACCCAAGAAGGACATCACCTGCTTCTTGGTCTTGAGGGGTAGGCCATGAGGAGATAGCATCTACCTTCCCAGTCTCTGGTTTCAGAGTTCTGCACCTCCGTCATGCCTATTTGACATTTTCCTGGCTGTACAGTCAGCCACCGCCATGAACCTGCCCCAGATGACGAGGGATTCATACAGATCTGAATATCTGCAACAGTAAGGATAAACTGTCTTCCAGAGGTGCTGGGGATGGCCAGCGGCCCCACGATATCCACAGAAATTCTCTGGAAATGCTCTTCTATGACCTGCAAAGGGATCAAAGAGTTTTGGGGGCAGGCCCCAACTTCAGGAGTGGCAGCAGTTGGCCCAAATGGGAACAGATGTTGCCAATAGAAGTGGTGGGGCCTTTGTTTTGCTGACCCCATAGTTAGCGGGGAAGCTCATAGGCAATCTGCAGCAACTCCTCCCTAAACCGATAGGGCACGACCAGTTGACTTTCCTACAGCCACTCCTGCTGGGGTTATAGAGAACAGTCTATCGGTAGAACCTCTGTAGTGTTAGAATACCGTCTCCTTGTTGGAATTGGAGATGGGCTTCTCTGAGGTCCCTCAATGTCTCCAGACTGGCACTGGAGTGCAGAGTTGCCTGGAACTCCTGACTAGTGGTACCTCATTAGAGCCCTCAGGGACCTGTTCTGTGTTCATAACTAGTTCTGTTACCCTGCTGGGTGAGAAGGGTCCAGAAGGCAGCTCGTTACCTACGTTCTGGTCACTCTGGCTGCAGGTGACAGTGGATATGTATGCTGTCTCAACTGGGGATGACACTTTCCCATCATCCTGACAGGCTGTGAATAACTTTCCAAGCTCACCTAATAACTCAGGAGCAGTGCCAATCATTGGGCAGCTACCTGTCATGGTCTGCTGAGTTTCTGGGATTAGGTGGTTTTAGGGTTAACCTGGATTCCTTCACCTCCTAGCTCTGGAGCTTAGGCCACGCCCCCAGCAGTCAGGTGCTTCAGGTCCTATCTGGCCTGAAGCATTCTCTATCTGCTCCTGCTTCCACTGAGAGACCTGTGTCTGGCTCCGCCCCTTGGCAGTCACGTGCTTCAGGTCCTGTTTGTCTGAAGCACGCATCTTCACCACTGCTGCACCGCTCCACAAGTATCTTTGGGCACAGTTTGTTTACTCAGGACACGAGCACTGGCTCAGTGAGCAAGCGCAGTGTGGTGTTCCTGACAGAAGGATGAGGAGGAGGAAGACAGAGGAGTCTAGAGCAGAGGAGTCTGGAGAAGACACAGGAATTTAAAGAAGACTACTTTGTCTGGAGAGGACTTGAGAGAGATGTGGAACGGACAGAGATGTCTAGGGAGAGGAGGACGGCGGGTCTAAGTGTGTCAATTGTATGTAAGACACACGTATACCACATACTGTGGTGGGAGACACTTGTTCAGCTGATTGTATCTTAAGATGTAAAGAATCTCAGCGAGAGACACAACTCAGCAAGGTGTGGGCATGGGAGCTCAGCAAGGAGTGGGACATGGGAGCTCAGCAAGGAGTGGGATAGGGGAGCTCAGCAAGGGAAGGGTCATGGGAGTTCAGCAAGGAGTAAGATAGGGGAGCTCAGCAAGGAGTGGGATAGGGGAGCTCAGCTCAGCAAGGAGTGGGGTGGGGAGCTCAACAAGGGGTGGGATAGGGGAGCTCAGCAAGGGAAGGGACATGGGAGCTCAGCAAGGGGTGGGATAGGGGAGCTCAGCAAGGGAAGGGACATGGGAGCTCAGCAAGGGGTAGGATAGGGGAGCTCAACAAGGAGTGGGATAGGGGAGCTCAGCAAGGGAAGGGACATGGGAGCTCAGCAAAGAGTGGGATAGGGAGTTCAGCAAGGAGTAGGATAGGGGAGCTCAGCAAGGAAAGGGACATGGGAGCTCAGCAAGGGGTGGGATAGGGGAGCTCAGCAAGGGAAGGGACATGGGAGCTCTGCAAGGGGTGGGATAGGGGAGCTCAACAAGGAGTGGGATAGGGGAGCTCAGCAAGGAGTGGGATAGGGGAGCTCAGCAAGGAGTGGGATAGGGGAGCTCAGCAAGGGAAGGGTCATGGGAGCTCAGCAAGGAGTGGGATAGGGGAGCTCAGCAAGGAAGGGGATGTAGGAGCCCAGCAAGGAGTGGGACAGGGGAGCTCAGCAAGAAAGGGGATGTAGGAGCCCAGCAAGGAGTGGGATAGGGGAGCTCAGCAAGGGAAGGGACATGGGAGCTCAGCAAGGGGTGGGATAGGGGAGCTCAACAAGGAGTGGGATAGGGGAGCTCAGCAAGGAGTGGGATAGGGGAGTTCAGCAAGGGAAGGGTCATGGGAGCTCAGCAAGGAGTGGGATAGGGGAGCTCAGCAAGGAAGGGGATGTAGGAGCCCAGCAAGGAGTGGGACAGGGGAGCTCAGCAAGAAAGGGGATGTAGGAGCCCAGCAAGGAGTAGGATAGGGGAGCTCAGCAAGGAAAGGGACATGGGAGCTCAGCAAGGGGTGGGATAGGGGAGCTCAGCAAGGGAAGGGACATGGGAGCTCAGCAAGGGGTGGGATAGGGGAGCTCAACAAGGAGTGGGATAGGGGAGCTCAGCAAGGAGTGGGATAGGGGAGCTCAGCAAGGGAAGGGTCATGGGAGCTCAGCAAGGAGTGGGATAGGGGAGCTCAGCAAGGAAGGGGATGTAGGAGCCCAGCAAGGAGTGGGATAGGGGAGCTCAGCAAGGAAGGGGATGTAGGAGCCCAGCAAGGAGTGGGACAGGGGAGCTCAGCAAGAAAGGGGATGTAGGAGCCCAGCAAGGAGTGGGATAGGGGAGCTCAGCAAGGAGGGAGCGGGATATAGGAGCCCAGCAAGAGAGACACAAGAAGTCAGCAAGGGGTGGGATTAATACAACTTTGTCTTTCGTCCTTTTGTTGCTCTCTTCTGTAGTGACGCCCATTTCTTCTTATGTCCCAGATAACCTTTAGATTTAGACCCCGCACATGGGAAGGAATATTATTACTTGCAGATGCCGTGCACTCACTATAAGAAATGCTAAATCCTCTCTTAGCCTCGATATTGAGACCATTGGAAGATTTTCCAGAATTATTATCTCTTGGAACAAATCTGCAATTCTTCCATTATCAGATGCAGCTCTCACAATCTCCAGATTATCTTCTATCATTTCATAGATCAGGAAAGTGGATGTAAATCAGTTGCCGGCAATGGTCTCCCTGTTACTGGAGATCTTCTTACATAGCATCAAGTCATGTGCGCAAGGGCCGGTGTCCATCTTTAACATTTCGATTAGCGACTGCCCCAATACTCACTAACTATGTGCAGAAAAACGGAGAAAAATCCAAGTGCAGAGAGACGGTGAGAAAAAAACGTGTTCTGTGCAGCCCAGGTGTTCCATAAAAGATATTTACATCCATTTAGTAGAGCAGAAAATGAATGCATGGCCTGCTGAGACCAGAGCGGCACGAGAGAACCCACCAAGACAGGGGCAGCACGACAGCGCCAGCCGAGACCAGGGCAGCACGAGAGCACCCACCAAGACAGGGGCAGCTCGACAGCGCCCGCTGAGACCAGGGCGGCACGAGAGAACCCACCAAGACAGGAGCAGCAGTACAGCGCCAGCTGAAACCAGGGAAGCACGAGAGAACCCACCAAGACAGGAGCAGCACGACAGCGCCAGCCAACACCAGGGCAGCACGAGAGAACCTACCAAGACGGGGCAGCACGACAGCGCCAGCCGAGACAGTGCGGCACGAGAGAAGCCACCAAGACAGGGGCAGCACGACAGCGTCAGCCGAGACCAGGGCGGTGCGAGAGAACCCACCAAGACAGGGGCAGCACGACAGCGCCAGCCGAGAACAGGGCGGCACGAGAGAACCCACCAAGACAGGGGCAGCACAACAGCGCCAGCCGAGATCAGTGCGGCACGAGAGAACCCACCAAGACAGGGGCAGCACAACAGCGCCAGCCGAGACCAGGGTGGCACGAGAGAACCCACCAAGGCAGGGGCAGCACGACAGTGTCAGCCGAGACCAGGGTGGCACGAGGGAACCCACCAAGACAGGGGCAGCACGACAGCGCCAGCTGAGACCAGGGCAGCATGAGAGAACCCACCAAGACAGGGGCAGCATAAACCATGCCCGCCGAGACCAGGGCAGCACGAGAGCACCTACCAAGACAGGGGCAGCTCGACAGCGCCCGCCGAGACCAGGGCGGTGCGAGAGAACCCACCAAGACGGGTAGCACGACAGCGCCAGCCGAGACCGGGGCGGCACAAGAGAACCCACCAAGACAGGAGCAGCAGTACAGCGCCAGCTGAAACCAGGGAAGCACACACAGAGTGATCTATTCTATAGAGACATTACACACAGAGTGATCTATTCTATAGAGTCATTACACACAGAGTGATCTATTCTATAAAGACATTACACACAATGATCTATTCTATAGAGTCATTACACACAGAGTGATCTATTCTATAGAGACATTATACACAGAGTGATCTATTCTATAGAGTCATTACACACAGAGTGATCTATTCTATACAGTCTGTGAAGAACGTGCACACGGTCCGCCACACGGTAGCCCGGGGTATCACGTCTTGTGATCCCTTCGTTGCCACAAATGTGACGAAAACGCGCACACACACGACGGCTGCTGCCGTCCGACCCAATAATCTGCAGGGATTTATAATTATCCCACTTCCACTTAGGAACTTGCAGCTCTCTGGCGCCCCCCTTACCCTCAGGTCAGTCAGGGAACTGCACCTAGGATAATTAGTCGCCAGACGGGCCACTTGGATGTGTGCTGGCTATGGGGTACGCTGCAGTGAGGGAATTATAATTACTCCGGGCCGCAGCCAGGCAATACACTTATAAAACCCGCTCCGTCACTGCCAACGCCACCCAATAGGTTAACACTTTACATCCCTTCCTTTTAGCTGCCACCAGCTACGATTTACTTAATGAACAATTTATCAAGAGGGTCCGTAGCAACCCCAAATCAGTAGCGTAGTACTTCAGGCACGTGCAAAATCGTTTATAGAGCAGGAGAAACAAACTAATAAATTTTATAGGTTTATTCCTAAAATTGCAGGCAGCGTTTATACAGTTTAAAAAGATTTAACAAGCTGAGGCAATACAGTTATGTACAATACAGTTAGAAATAAAACAGGATTAAAGGTGAAAACTTACATGGCACTTAGGCAGGTACAGGCAAGACAGGCTGGGGGAGGAGCCACACGTCATAGTTCATTTGCAGATCTGTTAGTCACCTCATCACAGCCTGGAATGGCCAGGGGGGCTCAATGCAAGACTTATACATGTGGGCTGGTGACCTCACAAAAGGGGATGGTTTTCTGGCCACCTCCCCGGGCTACAAGTTATAGTTTGAAGCTCTGGAAGATCATAAGAGCCATACCTCATCCTGAGAACCTAGCAGAATAATGGCAGACCTATCAATGATCTTACTTTGAAATGACTGTTTAAATGAGCCCAAACTTGGGTGAGATAGTTCATGGTGCATCCGAGAATTCCATTTCTCAGGTTCTGTTGGAGTTACGGGTTCACCAGTACCACGGGAACGACGCCTGATGGATGCCTGATTCAAAACCGTAGCTTTCGTGTTTCTACCGAAAGCTCACACTGTGTTATGATCAAAAGAATGAATTCTCATAATATGTATGGGACCTTTCTGCAGGGTTTTGAGACAAAGGAATTCCTGAGGTGGGAGGGATGAGAGGAGTGAACTGCAGAGAGAGAGAGGGAGGGGGCTTTGCTCTGGGCTGGCCAACCTATGGGGGTCGTAGTTCTATGTGGAAAGTTCTAGAACAGCACAAGTAAGGGAGCTTCCAGTATCATCACACCTTCCCCTCTTAGAGGGCGCTAAGGAGGCATGACCTGTCGGTAATCCGCCATGTGCACCTCAGCGGGTTCGCCACGCCGTGACAACCCATCAGCATTCCCATGATCGCTGCCTTTCTTGTGTTGTACGGCAAAATCATACTGCTGTAGGGCAAGGCTCCAGCGTAGCAACCTACCATTGGTTCCGGACACTGTGTGCAGCCAGCTCAGAGGGTTGTGGTCGGTGACTTCCTTGAAGGTGCGCCCGTACAGGTAGGGCTGCAAACGTTGCAGTGCCCAGACCATGGCCAGGCACTCCTTCTCGATGGTGGAGTATGCCACTTCCCTCGGCAGAAGTTTCCGGCTCAGGTACAACACGGGGTGCTCCTGGTTCCCCGAATCAACCTGGCTGAGTACAGCACCGAGGCCAAATTCGCTGGCGTCAGTCTGTACCACGAATGGCCGACTGCTGTCGACGGCTTTCAACACTGGAGAGCTGCACAGGGCGGTTTTCAAAGCTCGGAATGCCACCTCACAGCCATCTGTCCAGCTGACTGTTTGGGGTAGACCGCCCTTGGTGAGGTCCGTCAAGGGTTTTGCAATGGCGCTATAGTTCGGTACGAAACGCCTATAGTACCCTGCAGTGCCCAGGAAGGACTTCACCTGCTTTTTGGTCCTGGGGGTGGGCCAGGACATGATCGCGTCCACTTTCTCGGGCTCCGGACTCATGGAACCCCCGCCTACCAGGTGCCCCAGGTAGTGGACCTCCCTCATGCCCATCTGGCATTTTCCCGGCTTGATGGTCAGACCTGCCTGGTGAATAAGCTTGACCACCTCCTGGAGATGCTGAAGGTGTTCCTCCCAGGTGGAACTGAAGACGGCAATGTCATCCAGGTACGCCACAGTCCCTGAAGCAGGTGGTTGACCATCCGCTGAAAAGTGGCAGGGGCATTCTTCATGCCGAAAGGCATGACCGTGGACTCGTACAGTCCAAAAGGGGTGATAAAGGCGGATTTCTCCTGCACCACAGGGCTCAGGGGAATCTGCCAGTATCCCCGGCTTAAATCCATGATTGATATGTACTTGGCATTCGCCAACCGCTCCAGCAAATCCTCGATGCGTGGCATTGGGTGCAAATCAGAAGTAGTGATGGCGTTGAGCCCCCTGTAGTCCACACAGAACCGGGTGGTCCGATCCTTTTTTGGCACGAGAACTACAGGTGAGGCCCACGCGCTTTTGGACTGTCGGATCACCCCCAGCTGCAACATCTCATTGATCTCCTGGCGCATAATCTGCTGCACCTCCTCAGAGATCCGATAAGGTGTCCGCCATAATGGGGCATGATTCCCGGTGTCCACCTCGTGGACTGCCAACTTGGTCCTTCCGGGTCGGTTAGTGAACAGGGCCCGGAAGGGTTCCAGAGTGGTCAGCAACTGCAACCGCTGGGAGACGGTTAGCGAGGCATTTACCTCCATGTCCTCAATGGACCCATTGGCCTTGGCTTGGGCCAGCATGTCCAGGAGGGGGTCCTCCTCCCCGTCCTCGGGCAAGTTGCAGACCGGTAGGACGCAGGCTTCACGTTCGTGATGGGCCTTCATCATGATGACGTGAAAGGCCTTGCGCCTACCCCGAGTGTGGTCAAGCGTGACCACGTAGGTGACTGGGTTGAGCCGTTGGTGCACGACTGTCATGGATGCATCGCCACGAAGATTGTCGCGATTGCACATTCTGACTTCTCGCAGCTGAGTTGCTGTTTCTTTGTGTTTGGTAATGAGGGAGTTAATTTTACCTAGCTCTTTGCTAAGACTAGGTCCAGCCTCGCCCGGCGGCTTTTGATTATGTTCTAATTAGCTTCCTTTATATAGCTGCCAGTCTGCTGGTTAGATGCCGGTGAAAGCATTCATACAGACTGCAGATAGGATCGGTTCTGAGAAGACTTAAGCTAAGAGCTCTTTTGTTGTTTCTCCTCACCTTGCTTATAGTTTATCTCCTAGACCTTTGGTGTTCCCTCTGTGTTTTAATGTTGTATGCAAGACAGTATTTACTTTATCCCGTCTGTCTCGTTTGTCTATACTGTTTGTTAACCTTTACCTGTCCATTCCCTATGGTGGTAATCAGGGTCCTTCTAAGGACTAGATTACAGTGGTCAGGGATTTATAGGAGACAGGGTTTACGCTGGTGGCCTGGACCTCTGTACCATTAACAGTACCTCCAGGTAGAGGGACTAGTCAGGACCTCAGTTTAGGGTCAGCATAGACCCCGGTCCACCTCTAGCCAGAGACAGCGTGAAAAGGATTCAGTATTGACCCACAGGATATTATGTCAGGTAATACTATGCTATATATACACATGTTAATGTTACCTATTTATATGTTATATAGAATGTTGTCCCACTTGATAGATTACTGACATTATATATTTATACATCTGCTAGACAGCGTGACATTTTCACCGGCCCAACTATAGATTCTCCCCAGCTACCATGGATCCAGTGGCCCAGCTTGCCCTGCAGTTGCAGAGATTGTCCATGGAGTTTGCGGACATTAAGTCCAAGGTTTTGTCCCCCCCGGAGCAAACCAGATCTGAACCTAAGGTTGCTCTCCCGGACAGGTTCACTGGTGGGCGGGACAAATTTTTTACCTTCCGGGAGGCATGTAAATTGTACTTTCGGCTACGGCCTCGGTCATCGGGGAGTGAGGAGCAGAGGGTGGGAATTGTCGTCTCGCTCTTACAAGGGGACCCTCAATCCTGGGCGTTCTCTCTTCCTCCGGGCTCCCCGCCCCTCCAGTCGGTAGATCGATTTTTTACTGCCCTGGGGCTGGTGTATGATGACCAGGATCGGGTTCCCTTGCTGAAACGAAGTTACGTAGGATACAGCAGGGAGATCGTCCGGCGGAGGAATTTTCTTCTGAGTTCCGTAGATGGGCCACAGATACTCAGTGGAATGACCCAGCTCTTAGGAGCCAGTTTTGTCAAGGGTTATCTGACAAATTAAAAGATGTTTTGGCTCAGTATGATTCTCCTCCGTCACTGGAGGCTGCTATGGCCCTTGCTATTCGTATTGATAGACGGCTTCGGGGGAGGTGCGAGGTAACTCCGCCCCCTGTTATTACTCCACCCACTACTAAAGTCCCTTATATGGAGGTTCCCCTGGTCTGTTCTGAGGAACCTATGCAGTTGGGTGGGACATCATTTTGTAGGAGGGAATCGGCGGTGCGCCGCAAGACAAGAAGGTGTTTCTTCTGCGGGAGAGAGGGACATTTTGTTGGGGGGTGTCCCTCCCGTGCCTCATTGAGCAAAAAAGTCACCGAAAAACTGTTAATCCCAGGTTGTGTGGTGGACGACAACCTGGGAGTAGGTATTTCGTCCCCAGGTCCGTCTCAATTTCTCGTGCCTGCGGAGGTGGTGGTTGGTGCGAGAGTTGAGAGGATTTCTGTTCTTCTTGATAGTGGGTCTGGGGCTAATATGGTGGACGCTCGGTTTGCCCAGGTGCAAGGTATGCAACTGAGTGTATTGGCCAAACCAATCCCTATACTTTCTATTGACGCCAGACCTCTCGGTCAAGGTAGCTTTGTACAAGCTGTTCATAACATAGACCTTCGAGTAGGGGCAATACATAAAGAACAGTTGTCTTGTTATGTGTTGGAGGGTCTTCCTACTCCTATTGTGCTGGGACTTCCCTGGTTGGCTAAACATAACCCAGTGATTGATTGGCAATCCAGAAAGATAAGCCAGTGGGGTGAATTTTGCAAGAATAACTGCATGATCACGGTCATCGGTGCGGTCGTGCCTAGGACTTTGCCTCCTTTTCTGGAGGACTTTGGGGAGATGTTCTCAGAGGAGGGGTGTCAAAAGTTACCTCCTCATCGCACGTATGACTGCTCAATAAAATTGCTTCCTGATGCCTTATCTCGTAGTTTCCCAGGGGCCGGAAAGACGGATGACCCGGTTCCTATCCTTCAGGAAGGAGTGGTGGTGTCGGCTGTGTGCTCTGAGCTTGAGGAGGAGGTGTTGGAGGCTCAGGGGGACGCCCCTGTAGGACCTCCAGGGAAACTGTTTGTTCCTAATCAGTTAAGACAAAAAGTTATCGAGGCACATCATAGTTCTGCTTTAGCAGGACATCCAGGGAGTAAAGCAACTGTGGATCTCCTTTCTCGCCGGTTTTGGTGGCCTAACTTAAATAAAGAGGTAATAACTTTTGTCGCGTCCTGTGGAGTTTGTGCTCGCTCTAAGACCCCACATACCCGTCCATCTGGGGTTCCTGAGGAGGAACGATTCTCGTCGTCACTTGCTTCAGTTTGGAGAGGAGTGCTGAATGGTCTGAGTGCTATGGGGAACTGTTTCAAGCGGAGGTCTGATAGGAGGAGAGTGTCTGGTCCAGACCTAGGTGTGAACGATCTGGTGTGGTTGTCTACCAAGAATATAAAACGCAAAGTTCCCTCCTGGAAACTGGGTCCCAGGTTCATCGGTCCATACAGGATCAGTTCTATAATCCTGTGGCATTTCGTCTGGACCTCCCTCCTACGTTTAACCCTTCAAGACCCAGCCTATTTTGACCTCAAAGACCTTGCCATTTTTTGCAATTCTGACCAGTGTCCCTTTATGAGGTAATAACTCAGGAACGCTTCAACGGATCCTAGCGATTCTGAGATTGTTTTTTCGTGACATATTGGGCTTCATGTTAGTGGTAAATTTAGGTCGATAATTTTTGCGTTTATTTGTGAAAAAAATGGAAATTTGGCGAAAATTCTGAAAATTTTGTAATTTTCAAATTTTTATTCTGTTAAACCAGAGAGTTATGTGGCACAAAATAGTTATTAAATAACATTTCCCACATGTCTACTTTACATCAGCACAATTTTGGGAACAACATTTTTTTTTGTTAGGAAGTTATAAGGGTTAAAAGTTGACCAGCGATTTCTCATTTTTACAGCAAAATTTACAAAACCATTTTTTTTAGGGACCACCTCACATTTGAAGTCACTTTGAGGGGTCTATATGGCAGAAAATACCCAAAAGTGACACCTTTATAAAAACTGCACCCCTCAAGCTACTCAAAACTACATTCAAGAAGATTATTAACCCTTCAGGTGCGACACAGGAACTAAAGCAACGTGGAAGGAAAAAATGGACATTTTAATTTTTCCAACAAAAATTTTCTTTTAGCATCAATTTTTTCATTTTTACATGGGCATCAGGATAAAATGGATCCTAAAATTTGTTGGGCAATTTCTCCTGAGTACACAGATACCTCATATGTGGTCATAAACCACTGTATGGGCGCACGGCAGGGCTCAGAAGGGAAGGAGCGCCATTTGACTTTTTGAATGGAAAATATGCTGGAATATTTAGCGGTTGCCATGTCGCATTTGGAGAGTTCCTGTGTGCCTAAACATTGGAGCTCCCCCACAAGTGACCCCATTTTGGAAACTAGACCCCCTAAGGAACTTATCTAGATGCATAGTGAGCACTTTGAACTCCCAGGTGCTTCACAAATTGATCCGTAAATAAAAGAAAGTACTTTTTTTTCACAAAAATTTTCTTTTAGCCTCAGTTATTTTCATTTTCACATGGGCAACAGTATAAATTGGATCCTAAAATTTGTTGGGCAATTTCTACTGAGTACACAGATACCTCATATGTGGTCATAAACCACTGTTTGGGCGCACGGCAGGGCTCAGAAGGGAAGGAGCGCCATTTGACTTTTGAATGGAATATTTAGCGGTTGCTATGTCGCATTTGGAGAGTCCCTGTGTGCCTAAACATTGGAGCTCCCCCACAAGTGACCCCATTTTGGAAACTAGACCCCTAAGGAACTTATCTAGATGCATAGTGAGCACTTTGAACCCTCAGGTGCTTCACAAATTGATCCGTAAAAAAAGAAAGTACTTTTTTTTCACAAAAATTTTCTTTTAGCCTCAGTTTTTTTCATTTTCACATGGGCAACAGTATAAATTGGATCCTAAAATTTGTTGGGCAATTTCTCCTGAGTACACAGATACCTCATATGTGGTCATAAACCACTGTTTGGCACACGGCAGGGCTCAGAAGGGAAGGAGCGCCATTTGACTTTTTGAATAGAAAATATGTGGATATTTAGCGGTTGCCATGTCGCATTTGGAGAGTCCCTGTGTGCCTAAACATTGGAGCTCCCCCACAAGTGCCCCCATTTTGGAAACTAGACCCCCTAAGGAACTTATCTAGATGCATAGTGAGCACTTTGAACCCCAGGTGCTTCACAAATTGATCCGTAAAAAAAGAAAGTACTTTTTTTTTCACAAAAATTTTCTTTTAGCCTCAGTTATTTTCATTTTCACATGGGCAACAGTATAAATTGGATCCTAAAATTTGTTGGGCAATTTCTCCTGAGTACACCGATACCTCATATGTGGTCATAAACCACTGTTTGGGCGCACGGCAGGGCTCAGAAGGGAAGGAGCGCCATTTGACTTTTTGAATGGAAAATATGCTGGAATATTTAGCGGTTGCTATGTCGCATTTGGAGAGTCCCTGTGTGCCTAAACATTGGAGCTCCCCACAAGTGACCCCATTTTGGAAACTAGACCCCCTAAGGAACTTATCTAGATGCATAGTGAGCACTTTGAACCCCCAGGTGCTATACAGAAGTTTATAGCGAGCAGCGAAATAAAAAATCATTTTTTTTCTCAAAAAATGATTTTTTTAGCCCACGTTTTTTATTTTCACAATGGTTACAGAGAAATTGGACCCAAAAGTTGTTGGTCCAGTTTCTCCTGAGTACGCTAGTACCCATATGTGGTGGGAACCACTGTTTGGGCACACGTCAGGGCTCGGAAGGGATGTAGTGACGCTTTGAATTGCGACTTGTTTGGAATGGTATGCGGGCATATTGTTACGTTTGCAGAGCCCCTGATGTGCCTAAACAGTAGAACTCCCCACAAGTGACCCCATTTTGGAAACTAGACCAGCAAAGAACTTATCTAGATGTGTGGTGAGCACTTTGAACCCCAAGGGCTAACAGAAGTTTATAACGCCGGGCATGAAAAAAAAAATCATATTTTTTCACAATCAGGATCTTTTAGTCCCCAATTTTTTTATTTTCCCAAGGGTAACATGAGAAATTAGACCCAAAAGTTGTTGTCCAATTTGTCCTGAGTATGCTGTATCCCATATGTGGGAGGGAAACTACTGTTATGGGCACACGTCGGGCTCGAAGGGATGTAGTGACGCTTTGAAATGCCGACTTGATGGAATGGTCTGCGGGCATCTTGTTACGTTTGCAGAGCCCCTGATGTGCCTAAACAGTAGAAACTCCCCACAAGTGACCCCATTTTGGAAACTAGACCAGCAAAGAACTTATCTAGATGTGTGGTGAGCACTTTGAACCCCAAGGGCTACACAGAAGTTTATAACGCCCGGGCATGAAAATAAAAAAATCATATTTTTTCCACAATCAGGATCTTTTAGTCCCCAATTTTTTTATTTTCCCAAGGGTAACATGAGAAATTAGACCCAAAAGTTGTTGTCCAATTTGTCCTGAGTATGCTGATATCCCATATGTGGGAGAAAACTACTGTATGGGCACACGTCGGGGCTCGGATGGGAAGTAGCGACGTTTTGAAATGCCAACTTGATGGAATGGTCTTCGGGCGTCATGTTACGTTTGCAGAGTCCCTGATGTGCCTAAACAGTAGAAACTCCCCACAAGTGACCCCATTTTGGAAACTAGATCCCCAAGGAACTCCTATAGATGTGTGATAAGCACTTTGAATCTCCAAGTCCTTCACAGAAGTTTATAACGCAGAGCCGTGAAAATATAAAATCATTTTTTTTCCACAAAAATAATTTTTAGTCCCCAATTTTTTTTCCCAATGTTAACAGGAGAAATTAGAACCCCCAAAGTTGTTGTGCAATTTTTCCCGAGTACGCTGATACCCCATATGTGGGGATAAACCACTGTTTGGGCATACGTCGGGGCTTGGAATAAAGGGAGCACTGTTTGACTTTTTGAACGCAAAATTTGCAGGAATCAATGGTGGCTCCATGTCGCGTATGGAGACCCCCTGATGTGCCTAAATAGTGGAAACCCCTCAATTCTAACTCCAACCCTGACCCCAACACACCCCTAACCCCAACCCTAACCCCTACACACACCTAACCCTAATACAAACCCTAATCATAACCCTAACCCCAAACACCCCTAACCCTAATCCCAACTCTAACCATAAACCTAACTACAAGCCTAACCCTAATTCCAACCCTAACCCTAATTCCAACCCTAACCCAAATTCCAACCCTAACCCAAATTCCAACCCTAACCCAAATTCCAACCCTAACCCTAATGCTAACCCTAACCCTAGTTCTAACCCTAAGGCTGGGTTCATATTGCGTTTTACCAGCCCGTTCAACACGTAGCGGTGACCGGCTGGTAACGGTATAGCATAACGCGATCGCGTTATGCTATACCCGCTAGCGCAGATGAATCAGCAGATAATCCGCCGCGGATCTGCAGCGAATCAGCAGCGAAATCCGCCGCGGATCAGCAGCGAAATCAGCCGCGGATCAGCAGCGAAATCAGCCGCGGATCAGTAGCGAAATCAGCCGCGGATCAGCAGCGAAATCCGCTGCGGATCCGCAGCGAATCAGCAGCAAAATCAGTCGCGGATCAGCAGCGAAATCCGCCGTGGATCAGCAGCGAAATCCGCTGCGGATTCGCAGCGAATCAGCAGCAAAATCAGTCGGGGATCAGCAGCGAAATCAGCCGCGGATCAGCAGCGAAATCAGCCGCGGATCAGCAGCGAAATCAGCCGCGGATCAGCAGCGAAATCAGCCGCGGATCAGCAGCGAAATCAGCAGCGAAATCAGCCGCGGATCCGCAGCGGATCAGCAGCAAAATCAGTCGGGGATCAGCAGCGAAATCCGCCGCGGATCAGCAGCGAAATCCGCCGCGGATCAGCAGCGAAATCAGCAGCGGATCAGCAGCGAAATCAGCCGCGGATCAGCAGCGAAATCAGCCGCGGATCAGCAGCGAAATCCGCAGCGGATCAGCAGCGAAATCCGCCGCGAATCAGCAGCAAAATCCACCGCGGATCAGCAGCAAAATCCGCCGCGAATCAGCAGCAAAATCCACCGCGGATCAGCAGCGAAATCCGCCGCGGATCAGCAGCGAAATCAGCAGCGGATCAGCAGCGAAATCAGCAGCGAAATCAGCCGCGGATCATGTTATGTTACGGTAGCTGAGGAGTGCAGGTAAAAAAAGGAAATACACCAGAGCAGTTGGAATCTATGAGATTGCAGTACCCTGACTAACCACCGCAACTAGAGGCAGCCGTGGAGCGTTCCTACGATGGTCCTAGACGCCTCGTCACAGCCTGAGAAACTAACTACACCTAAAGATAGAAATAGGAAAGCTATCTGCCCCGGAGCAGAACCCCAAAGATAATAGAAAGCCCCCAAACATGTAATGGCGGTTAGACAAGAGGAAATACTGACACAGAAAGAAAATAGTATGAGCAAACGCTGGGGCCCAAACTATCTAAATAGAAAAGGACAGGAAGGGTACTTACTGCAATCCCAGAAAACCCTGAAAAACACCAACTCTACTAATTTCAAAATCACCTGAGATCACACGACCTCTACCACCTAAATTAGTTCTCTGGTGTAACAAAAACAGCAGCCACTGAAAAAACTGCAAAAAGCAAAAGTACAAAACACAGTGGCTGAACTAAACTGAGAGGGCAAAAGCCCCCGGAGGAGACCCAGAAGGCCCCCACAGAAGTGCAGGACCAAATGCAAAAATATAGCAAAAACACAAAATAAGAAATTGTCTTATCTGATAGCAGGAGATGCAGACACGACACAGCAGGCTACAAGGGAAACTGGAAAGAAGGATTCAGACCAGAACAATTGATCACCGGCAACCCTGATGGGAAAATGATTCCCTTAAATAAGACCAATCAGTAACACCTGATTCCCAATCCTCACTAGTACCGCTTGTAACCACCAGAGGGAGCCTCTGCTCAGAACTCATCTCAAACCCATTCACAACAGGATCAGCAGCGAAATCAGCCGCGGATCAGCAGCGAAATCAGCCGCGGATCAGCAGCGAAATCAGCCGCGGATCAGCAGCGAAATCAGCCGCAGATCAGCAGCGAAATCAGCCGCGGATCAGCCGCGGATCCGCAGCGGATCAGCAGCAAAATCAGTCGGGGATCAGCAGCGAAATCCGCCGCGGATCAGCAGCGAAATCCGCCGTGGATCAGCAGCGAAATCAGCAGCGGATCAGCAGCGAAATCAGCCGCGGATCAGCAGCGAAATCAGCCGCGGATCAGCAGCGAAATCAGCCGCGGATCAGCCGCGGATCAGCAGCGAAATCCGCAGCGGATCAGCAGCGAAATCCGCAACGGATAGCGTTATGCTATACCCGCTAGCGCAGATGAATCAGCAGATAATCAGCCGCGGATCCGCAGCAAAATCCGCCGCGGATCTGCAGCGAATCAGCAGCGAAATCAGCCGCGGATCAGCAGCGAAATCAGCCGCGGATCAGTAGCGAAATCAGCCGCGGATCAGCAGCGAAATCAGCCGCGGATCAGCCGCGGATCAGCAGCGAAATCCGCAGCGGATCAGCAGCGAAATCCGCAACGGATAGCGTTATGCTATACCCGCTAGCGCAGATGAATCAGCAGATAATCAGCCGCGGATCCGCAGCAAAATCCGCCGCGGATCTGCAGCGAATCAGCAGCGAAATCAGCCGCGGATCAGCAGCGAAATCAGCCGCGGATCAGTAGCGAAATCAGCCGCGGATCAGCAGCGAAATCCGCTGCGGATCCGCAGCGAATCAGCAGCAAAATCAGTCGGGGATCAGCAGCGAAATCAGCCGCGGATCAGCAGCGAAATCAGCCGCGGATCAGCAGCGAAATCAGCCGCGGATCAGCAGTGAAATCAGCCGCGGATCAGCAGCGAAATCAGCAGCGAAATCAGCCGCGGATCCGCAGCAAAATCAGTCGGGGATCAGCAGCGAAATCCGCCGCGGATCAGCAGCGAAATCCGCCGCGGATCAGCAGCGAAATCAGCAGCGGATCAGCAGCGAAATCAGCCGCGGATCAGCAGCGAAATCAGCCGCGGATCAGCAGCGAAATCAGCCGCGGATCAGCAGCGAAATCCGCAGCGAATCAGCAGCAAAATCCACCGCGGATCAGCAGCAAAATCCGCAGCGAAATCCGCCGCGGATCAGCAGCGAAATCAGCCGCGGATCAGCAGCGAAATCAGCCGCGGATCAGCAGCAAAATCTGCTGTGGATTCGCAGCGAAATCAGTCGCGGATCTGCAGCGAAATCAGTCGCGGATCCGCAGCGAAATCAGTTGCGGATCCGCAGCGAAATCCGCCGCGGATCAGCAGCGAAATCAGCCGCGGATCAGCAGCGAAATCAGCCGCGGATCAGCAGCGAAATCAGCCGCGGATCAGCAGCGAAATCAGCCGCGGATCAGCAGCAAAATCAGCCGCGGATCAGCAGCAAAATCTGCTGTGGATTCGCAGCGAAATCAGTCGCGGATCTGCAGCGAAATCAGTCGCGGATCCGCAGCGAAATCAGTTGCGGATCAGCAGCGAAATCAGCCGCGGATCAGCAGCGAAATCAGCCGCGGATCAGCAGCGAAATCCGCCGCGGATCAGCAGCGAAATCCGCCGCGGATCAGCAGCGAAATCCGCCACACGTTGCGGATTTTGCTGCGGATCCGCGGCATATTTTGCTGCGGATCCGCGGCGGATTTCGCTGCTGATCTGCGGCGGATATCGCTGCGCATCCGCGGCTGATTTCGCTGCTGATCCGCCGCGGATCAGCAGCGAAATCCGCCGCGGATCCGCAGCAAAATACGCCGCGGATCCGCAGCAAAATACGCAACGTGTGCACAGGGCCTAATAGGAAAAAAAAAATCTTTATTTTTTTTTATTTGTCCCTACCTATGATAAAGGGGGGGGTTCATTTACTTTTTTTTATTTTGATCACTGTGACAGTTTATCACAGTGATCAAAATAAATTTTTGGACACTGTGGGGCGCACTGCGCATGCGCCGGCCGGCGCACTGCGCATGCGCCCGCCATTTTCCAAGATGGCGGCGCCCATGAAGAGGCCCGGGCGGACCCCGGGACCGATCCAGGGACATCGGTGGATCGGGAGAGGTGAGTAGGGTGGTCGGAAGGTTAGGGGGGGGGGGGATCGGAAGGTGGGGGCACCGGAGCAAAGGAGGAGGGGAGCTGTTAGTGACGGCGGTGACCGATC
>JARQOD010007099.1:0-40297 GCA_033576555.1 Oophaga sylvatica | reverse complement strand
CCCTGCAGCAACGGAGTAACTTGTGCCCGTTGCCACCGGGTACTGTGTGCCTCACTAAAAGACTGTGTTTTGTATGTGGTGAAGATTTCCCGCCATTTGTCCGCCATTGCCCGCCATTTACAGCGCCACGGCGCGAAAACTAGTGGGCGTACCTGCAAAAGCGTGCTGAGTCCTGGACATGCCCCCAACGCTGACGCGGCGGCAGGTCCTGTGAAGAGCTTCAGTGAACGCTCTGACGTCAGAGCGCCGGCGACGCAGGTTCTTCTACACATCACTGTGCCCTGCAGAGCTGCAGCCTTCAGAGAAGGTAGGCCACGCTTAACTAGGGGGGCGCAGACATGTCGCAGCAGCAAGCCGACAGCGCGGCCCAGGCCGACGGCCCCAATGATTTACCCACCGGCGCTGCCGCAAAGGCTGGAAATGCTGGTCCCCCACCTGGTCCTGTGGCCCCGATAGTACCGCTAACGCTGCCATACATGCCTGGAGCGAAGTGGCTCCCTCAGTATAGCGGTAAGCCAGATACCCTGTCAGGGTTTAAGCGTTAAATATGCAGCATAATGGACATGTACCCTATGACAGAGAAACAAAGAGCTGCAGTGGTAGTAGGACAACTGACTGGTGCTGCAGAGAGGGAAGTAGAGACATGGTCAGCTGCAGACCAGGAATCAGTGCTTGCAATTTTCTTAAAGCTACAGACTATCTTTGAGGACCGCACTGAAACAGATCTCCGAATGAGGTTTTACCAATGCTCCCAGAAACCAGATGACAGCATTAGGGACTACGCCTGCCGACTACAGGGGGCCCTGCGAGCACTTAAACAGGTTAACCCCATAAGTGTCACCAAAGAGAATAAAATGTTAAAAGAACAATTTGTACGGGGACTGAGGTCCCAAGCGGAAAGCAGGACTGTGCACTGGTGGTCCTTGGATCATCCTGATGCTACCTTTGATGCCCTTAAGGATATGGCTATAAAAGGACTGCGACCCCTGGAAACACCCGAGATGGCAATCCAGTGTCACCCGGGTGAAGCCACTCTAAAGCCAGCAGCATCCACCTTTTCCCCGTTGGTTGCGGAAGCTAAAACGCAGATGGCGCCCCCTACTGAGCTGGACTGTCTGCGCTCAGAAGTGCGCCAGCTGACCAAAAACCTGGCCACTGTAATGAGTGCCCTGCAACTGCCGACGGAGGAAGAAGGAAAGATCCTGCTAGCTGACTGCCCAGAGAATGTCCCTTGGATGCGCCGGAGGAGAGGAAGGATGTCGCCCCACCGGAGGAGGACAACGCCACCCCCAGGAAGGACCCGCGACCAGCATCATCCTCACCGAGAGATCATCTGCTACCGCTGCCACAGAGAAGGTCACCCAGCACGTCGGTGTCCTTTAAACGAGCAAATCCTGGGTCCGAGGGTCAACACCAAGGTGGAGGATTGGTGTCAACAGCTCCATGTCGGGACAGACACCACTCCAGCCCACCAGAAACAAGGAGTATATCGAGTAGTTCAGGAGTACGCACAGGTATTCAGCAAACACCCACTCGACTTTGGGAAAATTAAAGGGTTCAACATCACATCCCCACAGGCAATCATCCTCCCATTAAAGAACGGTACAGGCTTATACCTCCAGCACACTACCAGAAAGCCAAGGAGATGTTGCGTGACATGAAGGAAGCAGGGGTGATAAGGGATAGTTGTAGTCCCTGGGCAGCACCTCTAGTCCTAGTCAGGAAAAAGGATGGAAGTATGAGAATGTGTGTAGATTACAGACAAGTAAATCGCATAACACATAAAGATGCATACCCTTTACCACGCATTGAGGAATCCTTAGCTGCCTTAATGACTGCTAACTACTTTTCCACCCTTGACCTCACTAGTGGGTACTGGCAAGTAGCTGTGGCTGAGGAGGATAGGGAGAAGACGGCTTTCACCACCCCGATGGGACTCTATGAGTTTGACAGAATGCCGTTTGGACTCAGCAGTGCCCCTGGAACGTTCCAGAGAGTGATGGAGAGCTGCCTGGGACATCTCAACTTTGAAACTGTGTTGCTGTACCTGGACAACGTAATTGTGTACTCCAAGACGTATGAAGATCACTTGAAGCACCTGGCGGAGGTATTCGAGTCACTGTCCAAGTATGGGATGAAACTGAAGCCTTCAAAGTGCCATCTGCTCAAACAAAAGGTACAGTATCTGGGACATATTGTCAGCTCAGAAGGAGTAGCGCCCGATCCCGAGAAGGTCACCGCCATCCAGAAATGGCCGGAGCCGAAAAATCTCAAGGAGGTGCGACAGTTCCTGGGACTGACAGGATACTACCTGAGGTTTGTGAAGGATTACACCAAGAAAGCAGCGCCTCTGCAAGAACTCCTGGTGGGACAGTCCCTCAAGAGCAGAAATTCTCCATTTCACTGGGGTAAAGAACAGGCTGAGGCATTCAAGGAAATGAAGGAGATACTGACAGGTGATGAGATCCTAGCTTACCCTGACTACAGCCAGCCATTCCTGTTGTATACTGATGCCAGCAATGAAGGATTGGGAGCAGTCCTCAGTCAGAAGCAAAATGGCCTGGAGAAAGTCATCGCCTATGCAAGCAGGAAGCTCCGCCCGACCGAGAGGAACCCAGAGAACTATAGCAGCTTCAAGTTGGAGTTCCTGGCACTGGTATGGGCTATCACAGAGAGGTTTAAGCATTACCTAGCCTCCAGCAAGTTCACTGCCTACACCGATAATAACCCCTTGACGCATCTTGAAACAGCTAAGCTGGGGGCCATGGAACAACGATGGATGGCTCGGCTGTCAAACTACCAATTCACAATCAAGTACCGAGCGGGCTGCAAGAATGCCAACGCTGATGCCCTATCCAGGATGCCTCATGAATCGGATACAGAAGAAGAAGTGGATGATCTGGAAGAGATTGAACTACCTGCCTTTCACAGGAATGGGATGATCCACGAGCAACAAGCCTGCAGGAGGCAGCGTGGTAAGACGTTAAATCCTTTACCTCACCACAGCTGGAAAGAGACTCAGGACAGCGATCCAGTGGTCAGCCGTATCAAGGAGCTGATAACTCAGGAAGGTTCCTCCTTGGAGAAGGACGCGCCTCTACAAGCAAAGCAGCTGTGGAATGAAAGAAGCCGGTTGTTCATCTACCGTGAAAAGCTGTGCCGGAGGTTCGTCAACCCAAGGACCCATGAGATGGTATGGCAGATAGTAGTCCCCAGAGCAGATATCCAGATGGTGTTAGAAGCCTACCACGATCAAGCGGGACACTTTGGCTGGAAGAAGCTGGAGACCCTGTTGAAGTGTCGTTTCTATTGGGTGGGAATGCGCAGCTCCATTGAGAGGTGGTGCCAGAACTGTGGACCCTGTGGCCTCAGAAGAAAGGACTACAGCAGTCAGAAGGCACCCCTGCAACCCATCAAGACGACTCGTCCCTTGGAGATCGTGGCCCTGGACCATGTCAAGTTGTCACCCAGCCGGTCAGGATACTCCTATGCCCTGACTATAGTGGATCACTACTCCAGGTTCCTGGTGGTCGCCCCTGTCAAAGATCTGACGGCAGAGACAGCAGCAAAGACGTTCCAAGCATATTTCTGCAGACCACACGGATATCCTGAGCAGGTGCTAACTGACCAAGGCGCAGCCTTCGAGGCCGAATTGTTCAAAGAGTTCTGTCACTTGTACGGGTGTAAGAAGATAAGAACCACACCTTACCACCCCCAAACCAATGGTCTCTGTGAGAAGATGAATCACATCGTCATTGACCTGCTGAAGACTGTACCACTCGAGGAGAGAAATCGGTGGCCAGACTTACTACCTGACCTGGTAGATCTGTACAATCACATACCTGTTGTGAATGGGTTTGAGATGAGTTCTGAGCAGAGGCTTCCTCTGGTGGTTACAAGCGGTGCTGGTCTGTCCAGTGAAGATTGTGAGGACTGGGAATCAGGTGTTACTGACTGGTCTTATATAAGGCAGTCACCTTCCCATCAGGGTTGCCGGTGATCAATTGTTCTGGTCTGAATCCTTCATTCCTGTTTCCCTTGTAGCCTGCTGTGTCGTGTCTGCATCTCCTGCTAACAGATAAGACATTTTCTTCTTTTTGTTTTTTGTGCTATATTTTTGCATTTTGTCCTGCACTTCTGTGGGGGCCTTCAGGGTCCCCTCCGGGGGCTTTTGCCCTCTCAGTTTAGTTCAGCCACTGATGTTTGTACTTTTGCTTTTTCCAGTTTTTTCAGTGGCTGCTGTTTTGATTTTGTTACACCAGAGAACTAATTTAGGTGGAAGAGGTCGTGTGATCTCAGGTGTTTTTGAAATTAGTGGTGTTGGTGCTTTTCAGGGTTTTCTGGGATTGCAGTAAGTACCCTTCCTATCCTTTTCTATTTAGTTAGTTTGGGCCCCAGCGTTTGCTCATACTATTTTCTTTCTGTGTCAGTATTTCATCTTGTCTAACCGCCATTACATGTTTGGGGGCTTTCTATTATCTTTGGGGTTCTGCTCCGGGGCAGATAGCTTTCCTATTTCTATCTTTAGGTGTAGTTAGTTTCTCAGGCTGTGACGAGGCGTCTAGGACCAACGTAGGAACGCTCCACGGCTGCCTCTAGTTGTGGTGGTTAGTCAGGGTACTGCAATCTCAGATTCCAACTGCTCTGGTGTGTTGCCTTTTTTGCCTGCACTCCTCAGCTGCCGAAACATAACACATACCTGTGAGTTCCACCAATTGCACCCCAGCCTATCTCATGCGGGCAAGACCAGGAAAGCTGCCCATGGATCTGGAGCTTGGTGTTGTAGAACCAGAAGCAGATGTGACTACTGAAGACTGGGACACAAACAGACAGGAACAGTACAGAAAAGTACAGGCCTGCGTTGAAGATAGTCTCAATCGAGTAAGGGATAAACAAGAAGATCACTACAACAAAAGTGCGCCAGCTGAACCTTTCGCACCTGGTCAAGTCGTGCTGAAAAGAAAGAGGAGGATACACAAACTCGACAATCAATGGGAAAGAGAGCCCTACATCGTACAGAATTCAAGGTTTGACAACAAGAAAACTTGCATAATTAGCAAGGATGGAGGAAGAACAACTGCAACTGTATCCAGAGATCACCTAAAGTTGTGTCCGGATCCATTAAAGCTTCAAGAGGAAGAACCTGTTGTCAATCAGAAAGAGCGTGATGAATCAGTCATACATACAGACTTAGGAGATTTCCCCGCGGATTGGCCTCGCATTGGAGAAGCCGTAATCATTCCGTGCTTCAATTCTATCAACCACAAGGAGAACCTCTACATCCAGTTGCACCAGTTGTTGCAGTAGAGTCAGTTCCAGAGGAACCTGCTCCAGCAGAACCCCAAGAAGCAGAACCCCAAGAAGCGGAATCCCAAGAAGTTGAATCTCAGGAAGAAGGATCCCCTGCAGAAGTCGAGCCAGTTCACCCAGCTCACGGTGTGCTTGCCAGTCCAGTAGAGAGGTTAAGGCAACTCTATAATTCACTTTCACGCAGAACAAACAGGGAAACTGCTACCTCACAGGTCACTGCACCACGCAGGTCAGAACGTAGCACAAAAGGGCACATCCCTGCTAGGTTTAGAGATTAGTTCAACCCTTGGCAAATGTAAATAATTGTTTAGAGTCAATGTACATAAATGTATATATTTTGCTTATAATATGCTTTATTATACTGTTATTTATTAATCTGTTTTCCTTTGATATTGAAACAAGTGAATGGACATTATTTTTACTTGTTTTCTCTACCCCTTTTTGAGCATCCTTTTCCAAAAGAGACTGGGACTTTTATGGTTGCTCAATTCCTCAATCCCTCATTGTGTTAATTTACATAGTTGTTCATTTACCGTTATGCAACAGTTCAAGAGTGCCTTACCTCCTGTAAAGGAAGAGTTATTTATACAATGTTTATTGTTCTTTGTTTTTGTATTTCAGCCCCGGAGTGCTGAGTTCTACTAGGGGGGAATGTGGAGCCCAGCTGCGACTGGATCCATATCTTCCAGAAGGGTGCACTGAAAGAAGATACCACTAGAGGTCATTATTCACCTTCACACACGTTCATTTATCCCCAAAGACCACCAGAGGGAGCTGTGTAAGACATATAAAAAGAGCTTAACACAGGAAGCTTGAGTTTAGTTCAGTGCAGCCATCTCAGTGGGCTCAGTCTGCTCAGTCTGCAGCAAGGAGAAGTGCAGAGCTGAGGTTAGAGAGGCTGCAGAGCTATTCAGTTCAGAGCAAGTGGAGTCTAGTACAGAGCGGACAGAAATCACTCCAGCCTAGTCAGAGCTGAAGGTAAGAGTACAGCTTAGTGAGAAAGCGTGCCGACGCTTAGAGAGCGGTGAAGAGGCAACCCACCAACTGCCAGTGTGTGATCGTGTGAGGATCCGGGTAGGCCGAAGGCGAGTGGAAAATTAATGAGACAGTGGAGCCTTAATAGCTCACCTCAGCAAGTATTACCGGACACCGGGGTCCGAGCCTATAGGGATCTCCACGACCCATTAGGAGAACACCGGAGTTCCTGGAGGACTACAAGTCCCAGGAGTACCACAGAGCTGATACGTAACAGGATCAGGAGAACGGAGTCCGGCCTGATCAGCCATAAAAGACCCTGTCCTTTCAGAGAGAAGGTCCAATCACAAAGCCAGCCAGGTACAAGACGGAGACTAAGCTAGGCCCAGCTACACGCAGGCCAAGACTTCATTACAAAAAGGCAGAGAACAGGAGGCCACACACACCTACCAGTGGAGGAATCTGGATGTGCACCCTTCACCCTACAGTACTCCGGGAAGTGCCTGCAACATCTTCAGTAAAGGTACTAAAGTGACTTATGTGTGTGTCTCCCTTATTACCCCTGACTGCCGGGTCCCCGTCTGTCCTGCATCCCTACACATCTATCTGCCCTGGAGGAATCAGCCTTACTTGTGGAAGGCTTAACATCTAGCTGCACAATATTAACCCTTCAGTGGATCTGCATAGCAGCGCTGGTCATCCTGACCAGGCACCACAAGTGGCGTCACGAATCCCCATATCATTATTCAAGTCACCTGTAAATATCCCACATTTAACATTTAAGTAAAATTTGTGATTGCTTTGTCTAAAGAGTTAACTAACACCCACTCTACAGTGTCTGCTTCTCTCCCAGAATTTACAGGTGACACAGTGCACGATTTCTTGCCTGGTGACCTTGTGTACGTGAAAAAGTTTATAAGAAGAGACTGTCTCCAGCCCAGATTTGAGGGTCCCTACACTGTGGTCCTGACCACCCCTACTGCCCGAAGCTCGAGGGCAAGAGCACCTGGATTCACGCTCCCACTGCAAGAAGGACAAGATTAATCAGCAGTCATGAAGTTTCTGATATACATATCCTTTTGGGCTGTATCCTGATCTCCAGTAGTGCCAGCATGCCCACCTTCTGGGTTACAGCCCCTGTGGTTATCTTTAAGTTCGATTTCTCTCAAATATTCAACTGTGATAGAAATGATTTCAAGGGATCAGCGCACCAGACTTGGGGGGAAAGGGACATTTTATCTCTATGTCACCCGCCCAGGGAATGAAAACTGTTATGATTGGTCAGATGTGGAATAGAACGCAGAAGAAGGAAAATTGGCAGATGAAGCTAGATACAATAGATTGATAGATGAGACATACAAGTGTTATATTTGTAGGAACGGACCTGAGAATGCAGAAGTCAGTGACAGCAAGCAAAGATATAAGGGAGGGGGAAGTGCTGGTAGCAGCGAGATGGTATTTTGCTTTAGACCAAGGTCACTCTACAGATAAGCAAACTGCAGGCTGAGGGAGAGAGGACACACAAACTACGCAGCGGTTTGACTAGCCCCTCCCGTCGGGTATTCGTGAGGATGCACAGGAACCAGAGTGCAGCAGTTTTCAGATTTTTAATCAAATTTGTTGAATATGTTTTTGGAATAGACACAGTACGTAAGAATCGAAGGGCTAGGCATGTGAATAGAAGGTACAGCAAGTTAATTTGAACGGACCAGGAAGTGATGTGTTGTCACAATTGCAAGCACATATTGAGTATCATCCTGATGGAACTGTCACTATGACACCAGGACTGAAGCCGAGCACTCTTTGTAAAATCATGTCGCTAGACGTTGCTAGTACAGAGGATACAAATGAATTTCCTTCAATGTTAGAAGGTGTGATACCGCATGATTTCTGGGCTTCAGATAAAACAGATGTGGGCAGATTAAGGGTGCAGCCAGTCATGGTCAAATTAAAGCCAGGTGCAATTCTGCCCCAACAGAGACAGTATCCTCTTAGTTCAGCTCAAGAGACGGCTATTGCTCAGCAGATGCAGAAACTGGTAACAAGGGATGTTTTAGTTAAAACCTAGCCCCCACCTTCGGCATCTCTGCAGCTAAGGTTCCTTATCAATGGCCTTGACAGTACAAATTCCAACTTCAGCTTCCCCCTTCGGCTACGAGATTTAACCCTCTATGTATTGGCTGGTACAATATATATATACACTTTTGTTCCAGATATCTCAGGATGCTGCTTAGTTTACAGTTATTGATTTTGCCAATGTTATTTTTATAATATGTTGATGATTTACTGATTTGTGCCCCCTCCAGGAAACAGTGTCGTATTGCAACAATATTACTTATGTTGTTTCTGTACCAAGCTGGTTGTAAAGCGTTAAAGGATAAACTGCAATTTTGTAAATCTTCAGTTATCTTTTTGGAATATTGCATTATACCGGGGGGAACGATATCTGACCAGCGCTAGCAAAGAAGCTGTACAGAATTTTCCTATTCCTGTTAATGTTGCCGCTCTTAGGACATTTCTTGGACTGATTTTCTACTGCAGGCAGTGGATTCATGCTGTATCAATCCTCATGCAGCCTCTCTATGACTGTATCACCATTGTGCTTTTTAAACTAACTCCTGAAGGTATAGACTGTTTTTTATTCCCTCAAAAACAGGATTGTGGCAGCTCCAGCGCTAGGAACTCCCAACTATGAACTACCATTCACCCTGTATCTCCACGAACAGCAGGGACACGCGGCAGGAGTATTGACTCAGTTACATAGTGACAATCAAAGGCCAGTAGCCTATTTCAGTGGAAGACTAGATGCAGTGGCTAGAGGTGCCCCGTCCTGTGTACGGGCAGTACATGCTGTAGGACTATTGCTCCACAAATCGTCAGACATCGTGCTTGATCATCTACTGACAGCACTTACACCTCATGATGTATATATCATACTGAACCAGGTGCAACCGGCACACCTTTCAGCTGCACGTCACCTTCGATTGCAATGTGCACTTTTAATGTCTCCAAATGTTTTTTTTGCAGAGATGTACCACACTTAATCCTGCCACATTGTTACCTCTCTCGGATCTAGGGGGGAGGCCAGGTACGGTATTGTACAAAGAAGATCCAAGAGAGGAGATTTCTTATGACTGTGTTCAGCTTATGGCACAGGAAACAGCAGGCCTACCCACAGTGTTTAAAACTGAAAGACTTAATGCTGATTTTGAATCTTTTGTAGATGGATCTCGCCACCAAGATGACTCAGGTACCTTCCACACCAGGTATGCCATCGTCTCCCTGAATGTTTACCATTAGCCCTATACTCAGTAAAGTACACTCCAAATAGAAAAACTGGACTTTCTCAGTATAAAGTACTATTTGGCAAAGTGCCTAGTTTAGGATGTTTCTTTTCCCAAGCATTGGAAATGAGTAACTAAGTATTAAGCTCATATATAAGGGATTTGCATAAAAGACTCAAGAAAGTATATGATAATGTTTTCAGTTCTCTTCCAGATCCGAACCTGGATCCTGGGAGTATGCAGCCTGGAGACTGGGTAGTCATTAAAAGACACGTGAGAAAGAGTCTGGATCCGAGAATATAGCTCCACTGATATCCAGAAAGAGAAGGAGTCTGGGTCAGCTGCACACCGGTTATGCTGAGGATCCCAAAGTTTACATAGACTCTATAGGGGTTCCTAGGGGGGTCCCAGACGAATACAAAGCTCAGAATCAGATCCTGGCGGGTTTCCGTTCTCTCATCCCAACTGTACAGATCAATTACAATGTAGATTGGATAAATTATATATACTACACCGAGCAAAGATTTATCAATTTTAGTCAAGATGCTTTCCAGGGTATAGTTGAGGAACTGGGCCCCAACACAAGAATGACTCTTCAAAATAGACTGGCCATTAACATGATTCTAGCTGAAAAAGGTGGAGTCTGTGGGATGATAGGGGAAGAATGTTGTACTTATATTCCTCAGAATTCTGGAGTCAACGGTAAAACTATAGTGGCCCTTACAAAGATTAAAAATCTAGCTCAGGAAGTAAAGGCCAATGCAGGAGTAGATACCTCTTTCTTCTCAGGGTGGCTTGGAGGACTTAAAGGATTTCTCCAACAAGCCTGCTTAGTGGTAACAGGGCTTTTGGTGCTAGGATTGATAATTCTATGTTGTGTGATATCTATGTATAGGAAAGCTGTGACCAATGCAACCGCCTCCTCAGGTACTTTCCTTCATCAGGAAGTTGTGTCCCTGCTATATGATGACACTGATAAGGGTGATATGGAGAAATATACCCCGCAGGATAAACCTGATAAAACCCCCTATGACAAAATACAGATGGAAATGAGAGATTTAGTTTAGGGATAGTGGGAGAACTCCATGTGCAGGTTTGGTAGGGACTTGGTTGTTTGGGGGCGGTCTATAAGGGGCCAGCTTCTGAAATGACCAAGCGAAGAAATCCACTACCCCTGTCCCCACACATGGACAGTCTCAAAGGTAGTCAAGGGAAAACTTAGTGTTTAGGGGGGATTTTCAAGGTAAAAATATATTTTTCTATATGTTTATGTGTTTACCACTAATTTGTTCTTTGTTCCTGAAACACGAAGTTTCCCTTAAATGAGTATTATTCAGAGTGAAAAATATTTAGACTTGAGAGTCCTCAGTGGTTGATACCTTTTAATGGCTAACTGAAAAGATGGTAACAAATTGCAAGCTTTCGAGACTACTCAGGTCTCTTCATCAGATTGAAATTTATTCTAAGATGTCAGTATCAGCTAATGTCTGTCTCCACCTTGTGTCCTACCACTGTACTACATTAACTATCTAATAACTTGAACTGGATCCACTAAAATGCCCCCACCTTTGGGGAACTGAGAAACCACGTGATATACAGAATCGATTCTCAGGAAATGAAACTTAAGGATGACACGATGAAAGGAGGACTTAGAAGAAGATCTAAGGACCAATTAGAGATGGCCAGATGCTGGACATGTACATATATGGATATTTATAGTTTACCTCCCTGCTCTCGTCCACCCTTTAACTCCACCCTGACATCTTGTGTACATAATCTTATGTATGCGGAAATAAAGTTTAAAACTTGCCCTGGTGGTCACCTATAAGCACCATTTTTTGGAGCATGCTCTAAGACTGAACCAGCCTGATTGTTTTGACTCTTTCTTATCCTGATATCACATGCTCATAGTCTAATTCGGAGTGACTGGAGGATGATTGATTAGTTTGTCATTATGACCTCGACACAAGAATATAACTACTATAATACTGCTCCTATATACAAGAATATAACTACTATAATACCGCCCCTATGTACAAGAATATAACTACTGTAATACTGCTCCTATGTACAAGAATATAACTACTATAATACTGCCTCTATGTACAAGAATAACTACTATAATACTGCTCCTATGTACAAGAATATAACTATTATAATACTGCCTCTATGTACAAGAATATAACTACTATAATACTGTTCCTATGTACAAGAATATAACTACTATAATACTGCTCCTATATACAAGAATATAACTACTATAATACTGCTCCTATGTACAAGAATATAACTACTGTAATACTGCTCCTATGTAGAAGAATATAACTACTATAATACTGCTCCTATGTACAAGATTATAACTACTATAATACTGCCCCTATGTACAAGAATATAACTACTATAATACTGTTCCTATGTACAAGAATATAACTACTATAATACTGCCCCTATGTACAAGACTATAACTACTATAATACTGTTCCTATGTACAAGAATATAACTACTATAATACTGCTCCTATATACAAGAATATAACTACTATAATACAGCCCCTATGTACAAGAATATAACTACTATAATACCGTTCCTATGTACAAGAATATAACTACTATAATACTGCCTCTATGTACAAGAATATAACTACTATAATACTGCTCCTATGTACAAGAATATAACTACTATAATACTGCTCCTATGTAGAAGAATATAACTACTATAATACTGCTCCTATGTAGAAGAATATAACTACTATAATACTGCTCCTATGTAGAAGAATATAACTACTATAATACTGTTCCTATGTACAAGAATATAACTACTATAATACTGTTCCTATGTACAAGAATATAACTACTATAATACTGCTCCTATATACAAGAATATAACTACTATAATACTGCTCCTATATACAAGAATATAACTACTGTAATACTGCCCCTATGTACAAGAATATAACTACTATAATACTGTTCCTATGTACAAGAATATAACTACTATAATACTGTTCCTATGTACAAGAATATAACTACTATAATACTGCTCCTATATACAAGATATATAACTACTATAATACTGCTCCTATATACAAGAATATAACTACTATAATACTGCCCTATGTACAAGAATATAACTACTATAATACTGTTCCTATGTACAAGAATATAACTACTATAATACTGCCTCTATGTACAAGAATATAACTATTATAATACTGCTCCTATGTACAAGAATATAACTACTATAATACTGCTCCTATGTACAAGAATATAACTACTATAATACTGCTCCTATGTAGAAGAATATAACTACTATAATACTGATCCTATGTAGAAGAATATAACTACTATAATACTGTTCCTATGTACAAGAATATAACTACTATAATACTGTTCCTATGTACAAGAATATAACTACTATAATACTGCTCCTATATACAAGAATATAACTACTATAATACTGCTCCTATATACAAGAATATAACTACTATAATACTGTTCCTATGTACAAGAATATAACTACTATAATACTGCTCCTATATACAAGAATATAACTACTATAATACTGCTCCTATATACAAGAATATAACTACTATAATACTGCCCCTATGTAGAAGAATATAACTACTATAATACTGCTCCTATGTAGAAGAATATAACTACTATAATACTGTTCCTATGTACAAGAATATAACTACTATAATACTGTTCCTATGTACAAGAATATAACTACTATAATACTGCTCCTATATACAAGAATATAACTACTATAATACTGCTCCTATATACAAGAATATAACTACTGTAATACTGCCCCTATGTACAAGAATATAACTACTATAATACTGTTCCTATGTACAAGAATATAACTACTATAATACTGTTCCTATGTACAAGAATATAACTACTATAATACTGCTCCTATATACAAGAATATAACTACTATAATACTGCTCCTATATACAAGAATATAACTACTATAATACTGCCCCTATGTACAAGAATATAACTACTATAATACTGTTCCTATGTACAAGAATATAACTACTATAATACTGCCTCTATGTACAAGAATATAACTACTATAATACTGCTCCTATGTACAAGAATATAACTACTATAATACTGCTCCTATGTACAAGAATATAACTACTATAATACTGCTCCTATGTAGAAGAATATAATACTATAATACTGCTCCTATGTAGAAGAATATAACTACTATAATACTGTTCCTATGTACAAGAATATAACTACTATAATACTGTTCCTATGTACAAGAATATAACTACTATAATACTGCTCCTATATACAAGAATATAACTACTATAATACTGCTCCTATATACAAGAATATAACTACTGTAATACTGCCCCTATGTACAAGAATATAACTACTATAATACTGTTCCTATGTACAAGAATATAACTACTATAATACTGTTCCTATGTACAAGAATATAACTACTATAATACTGCTCCTATATACAAGAATATAACTACTATAATACTGCTCCTATATACAAGAATATAACTACTATAATACTGCCCCTATGTACAAGAATATAACTACTATAATACTGCACCTATGTACAAGAATATAACTACTATAATACTGTTCCTATGTACAAGAATATAACTACTATAATACTGCCTCTATGTACAAGAATATAACTATTATAATACTGCTCCTATGTACAAGAATATAACTACTATAATACTGCTCCTATGTACAAGAATATAACTACTATAATACAGCCCCTATGTACAAGAATATAACTACTATAATACCGTTCCTATGTACAAGATATAACTACTATAATACTGCCTCTATGTACAAGAATATAACTACTATAATACTGCCTCTATGTACAAGAATATAACTATTATAATACTGCTCCTATGTACAAGAATATAACTACTATAATACTGCTCCTATGTACAAGAATATAACTACTACAATACTGCCTCTATGTACAAGAATATAACTACTATAATACTGCTCCTATGTAGAAGAATATAACTACTGTAGCGTCGGCGTCCCTGCCTTCTGCCAGGCAGGGACGCTGTTCCCCTGCAGCAGCGTCCTCTGCCAGGCAGGGACGTCGCCCCCCTTACCCTTCCTCAGCGTCCTCCTTCCGCCCTGCTGGGGCCGCGCGCTCCTTCCCTGCTGCTGGACTTAGGGCGCGCGCCCGCGCCCTCCCCCGCTCTTAAAGGAGCCGCGCGCATTTTTCAAAATAGTCCCCGGCCAATGCCGGAGGACTCCACCCTATATTAAGGGCTTCCTCCTTATTGGAGGTGCCCGAGCAATGTTGTTGTTGCACTGTTTCACTCTGCTTCAGCCCTCAGGTTCCGTTACCAGTTACCTGCCTGTTTCCGGCCCGTTTGCTGTCTGCTACCTGTCCGCAGGTCTACCCGGAGGTTCGGACGTCACAAGCAGTGATCCACGGCTATTCCAGAGACTCTTGCCTGCTCACTTGGGAGCGATCATCTGCCATCCGACTGCAGCCCTACCCGGAGGTTCGGACGTCACAAGCGGTGATCCCCGGCTATTCCAGAGACTCTTGCCTGCTCACTTGGGAGCGATCATCTGCCATCTGACTGCAGCCCTACCCGGAGGTTCAGACGTCACAAGCGGTGATCCACGGCTATTCCAGAGACTCTTGCCTGCTCACTTGGGAGTGTCCATCTGCCATCTGCCTACTAGCCTACCGGGAGGCTTCACCATCTCAGGTCGTATATACCTGTCCATCTAGAGACTGCCCCGGTTACTTGCTGTGACAACCTGCCTGTCTAACCAGAGACTGCCCCGGTCACTTGCCGTGACAACCTGCCTGTCAATCCAGAGACTGCCCCGGTCACTTGCCGTGACAACCTGCCTGTCTATCCAGAGACTGCCCCGGTCACTTGCCGTGACAACCTGCCTGTCTATCCAGAGACTGCCCCGGTCACTTGCCGTGACAACCTGCCTGTCTATCCAGAGACTGCCCCGGTCACTTGCCGTGACAACCTGCCTGTCAATCCAGAGACTGCCCCGGTCACTTGCTGTGACTCCCTGCCTACCCGTCCAGAGACTGCCCCGGTCACTTGCCGTGATCCTTTCCCGTATAACCAGAGACTGCCCCGTCCCTTGCCGTGACTCCCTGTCCGTCTCCCTGGGCGCCACCCGCTCTCTTACAAGTATAACCTTCTTGTATAAATAAAGCTCAGAGGTTCCACCTACCTGACCCGTTACAGTTTGCTCGGGCCATGGAACCCGGTGGCACCCAAACCCCTTCGCTCTCGGACCTGTGTCATGAACTGTCTCGTCAGAGGTCTCAACAGGAGTCCATCCTGGGTCACCTGCGGAACGTCAATTCCCGCCTGGACACTCTGACTACTTCACCAGCAACCACCGCTGGCGCCATGACTCGCAATCCGGCAGTCCCGCTGCTTCCCAATTCCGTGGTCTCCATTCCTGGACCCCGACTTTCAGCTCCTCCTCGGTTTGGAGGCGATCCTGCTCTGGCTCGGGGTTTCATCAACCAATGTACCCTGCATTTTGAACTCCTGGCACACCAGTTTAACTCTGACCGGGCCAAAATTGCCTTCATCATGTCACATCTCACCGGAGAGGCCCTGGCCTGGCTAAATCCTCTTTGGGAGAGAGAAGATCCTATAGTGTCTAACCTGTCTGCTTTTCTCTTAGCCTTCCGGAAGGTATTCGATGAACCCGGACGGAAGACCTCCTCTGCATCATCTCTGCTGCGTCTTCGTCAGGAGAGTCTCACCGTGGGTCAATATGCCATACGGTTTCGTACCCTTGCCTCAGAGCTGGCTTGGGATAATGACGCTCTGATAGCTGTCTTCTGGGAGGGCCTGTCCGGCCGCATTAAAGATGAACTTGCCGGTCGGGACATTCCAACCTCTCTCGATGACCTAATAACTCTGGCCAATCGAATTGATCTACGGTTCCAGGAGTGAGCCAAAGAGGTCACCCGTGAGAGAAGGTTTCCTCGCCTAGCTCCTTCCTTTCAGAGACCTGTAATTCCTTCCGTATCTCCTCAGGTGCCCTCGGCAGAGCCCATGCAGGTCGACCAGACCAAGATGGTCAAAGCCCGTCAGGACTCACGCCGTGCTGAGGGGAGTTGCTTCTACTGTGGCAGTAAGGAGCACCGGATCCGTACCTGCCCAGAGAGATCGGGAAACGCCTGTGTCTAGGTTCGCTCGGAGAGGTCCACCTAGACAAGAATAAATCCTCTTCATCTCTGCTGCTGTCTGTCTCAATTCTCCTCGGTGAGAACCGTTACTTCGAATTAGCCCAACTTGATTCTGGAGTAGCTGGGAATCTCGTTTCACAGGCTCTGGTAGAGAAATATCGCATTCCCACCAAACCTCTGCTTGAACCAGTATCGGTTGCTGCTGTAGATGGGGGTCTTCTACCACGCCCCATCCAGCTTATCACAGAGGCTATAACCCTGCAGGTGGGAATGTTACATGCTGAGAGTATCTCATTTCATGTTCTACCTGGACTCTCTCACGCTTTCTTACTAGGTCTGCCTTGGCTCCAAAAGCATGCACCCGTGCTCGACTGGCAGACTGGAGAGATTCTTCGCTGGGGACAGGACTGTCATAAAACGTGTCTGGTGCCTGTTCATCCTGTCCGTCCTTCTCCTACACTTGCTAATCTACCAGGACTCCCAATTCCATACTGGTCATTCGCTGATGTCTTTAATAAAAAGGAAGCAGAGACATTACCCCGCATAGACCGTATGATTGCCCGATCGACCTGCTACCTGGTACTACGCCTCCCCGTGGGCGTATTTACCCATTGTCCGCTGCTGAGACCAGGTCGATGTCCGAATATATCGAGGAGAACTTGGCCAAAGGATTCATCCGGAAATCTACCTCCCCAGCGGGAGCAGGTTTCTTCTTCGTAAAAAAGAAAGACGGATCTCTCCGTCCCTGTATTGACTACAGAGGCTTAAATTTGATCACGGTGAAGAATAAGTATCCTCTTCCGCTCATTCCAGAATTGTTTGATCGACTTAGAGGGGCGAGAATCTTCACCAAACTGGATCTTCGTGGGGCATACAACCTGGTTCGTATCCGTCGGGGAGATGAATGGAAGACGGCATTCAACACCCGGGACGGCCACTACGAGTATTTGGTGATGCCCTTTGGTCTCTGTAATGCTCCAGCAGTCTTTCAGGAGTTGGTCAATGACATCTTCCGGGACCTCCTCTACTCCTGCGTTGTGGTGTACCTAGACGATATCTTGGTCTTCTCTCCGGACCTCCAGTCTCACCGGAGGGATGTTCGTCAGGTTCTGCTCAGGCTCAGGCAGAATCACCTCTTCGCCAAATATGAGAAGTGCCTCTTTGAGCAGACCTCGCTTCCGTTTTTGGGCTACATCATTTCTCAAACAGGCCTACGAATGGATCCGGAGAAACTGTCTGCCATCGAGAAGTGGCCCCGACCGGAGGGGTTGAAGGCCATTCAGCGGTTCCTGGGATTCGCCAACTATTACCGTCTCTTCATACCGCACTTCTCTTCCAGGACTGCTCCAATCTCCGCGCTCACCCGCAAGGATGCTAACCCCAAACAGTGGACGCCCGAAGCAGAGGAGGCCTTTCTTTCCTTAAAACAGGCCTTCTCTTCCGCTCCTGTGCTGCATCGCCCGGACGGCAACAAGCAGTTCTTCCTGGAGGTGGACGCTTCCTCCTCTGGAGCCGGAGCGGTACTCACTCAAAAATCTTCATCCGGGAGGATGGTATCCTGCGGCTTCTTCTCCAAACTCTTCTCCTCCTCCAAGCGCAACTACTCCATAGGAGACCGAGAGTTATTGGCCATCAAGTTGGCATTGGAGGAGTGGCGTTACCTACTCGAGGGGGCTCTTCATCCGGTAATCATTTACACAGACCACAAGAATCTGGCTTACCTCCAGCATGCTCAGAGACTTAACCCTCGCCAAGCCCGGTGGTCCTTGTTTTTTGCCCGCTTCGATTTTCTCTTGCATTTTCGCCCGGCTGACAAGAACGTCAAGGCTGATGCCTTGTCCCGATCTTTCCTGGTGTCGGATCTCGAGGAGGAACCTAAACATATCATCGATTCCGCCAGAGTGATGCGGGTGGCTCCCGTGAGTCTAAATCGTCTCCCTCCTGGTAAGACGTTCGTATCAGAAACTGATCGGAAGAGAATCATACACTGGGGTCATTCGTCTAAACTAGCTGGCCACGCTGGTCAGAAAAAGACCCTCCAGCTCATTACTCGGCATTACTGGTGGCCTATCCTGCACAAGGACGTAATAGACTTTGTATCTGCCTGTGTCTCCTGTGCCCGCAACAAAGTTCCGAGACACCTGCCTACCGGCCGTCTTCTTCCGCTTCCTGTACCCGCTGCCCCCTGGCAGCATATAGCCATGGACTTCATAACAGATCTGCCCGTCTCTGCCGGTTGTACGGTCATTTGGGTGGTCGCTGACCGCTTTTCCAAGATGGCTCACTTCATTCCTCTGCCAGGTCTTCCGTCTGCACCCGAGTTGGCTAAAGAATTTATCCGCCACATCTTCCGTCTTCATGGTCTGCCTCGTCACATTGTGTCGGATCGTGGGGTACAGTTCACCTCACGTTTCTGGAGAGCCACTTGTAAATTGCTAGACGTCAACTTGGATTTCTCCTCCGCTTACCACCCGCAGTCCAATGGACAAGTTGAGCGAATCAATCAAAATCTGACCAGTTATCTCCGGCACTTCGTTAATGCCCACCATTCTGACTGGGTGGAGCTCCTGCCTTGGGCCGAATTCTCTTACAACAATCACGAGAGCGAATCTTCCTCCAAGTCTCCGTTTTTTGTAGTCTTCGGTCAGCACCCTCGGATCCCTGTCCCTGTCACCATCTCTGTGGACAATCCAGCTGCGGAATCTCTGGTTAGAGAATTTTCCTCCATATGGGAGAGTACCCGATCCGCACTCATTCAGTCATCCGAGCGCATGAAGAGACATGCTGACAAAAGACGACTGGACCCTCCTCAATTCCGTCCTGGGGATAAGGTCTGGCTTTCGTCCAAGTATGTTCGGCTCAAGATCCCTTCTTACAAGTTAGGCCCTCGGTTCATCGGTCCTTTTGAGATCATCAGTCAGATCAACCCGGTGTCCTATAAATTGAAACTCCCGGCCAATTTGCGCATTCCTAACTCTTTCCATGTGTCTCTCCTCAAACCGGTGGTACTTAACTCTTTTTTCAAGTCTACAGGTACACCTCCTGCTCCAGTGTCTGCTGACGATGAATTTGAGGTAGAGAACATTCTGGCCACCAAAAGGGTAGGAAGAAAGACTTATTTTTTGGTGGATTGGAAGGGGTTTGGTCCTGAGGAGAGAACGTGGGAGCCTCGGGAGAACATCCATGCCCCTCTCATCCTAGCTAAATTTCTTTCTGGCCTAAAGAGGGGGGGGCCTAGAGGGGGGGGTACTGTAGCGTCGGCGTCCCTGCCCTCTGCCAGGCAGGGACGCTGTTCCCCTGCAGCAGCGTCCTCTGCCAGGCAGGGACGTCGCCCCCCTTACCCTTCCTCAGCGTCCTGCTTCCGCCCTGCTGGGGCCGCGCGCTCCTTCCCTGTTGCTGGACTTAGGGCGCGCGCCCGCGCCCTCCCCCGCTCTTAGAGGAGCCGCGCGCATTTTTCAAAATAGTCCCCGGCCAATGCTGGAGGACTCCACCCTATATTAAGGGCTTCCTCCTTATTGGAGGTGCCCGAGCAATGTTGTTGTTGCACTGTTTCACTCTGCTTCAGCCCTCAGGTTCCGTTACCAGTTACCTGCCTGTTTCCGGCCCGTTTGCTGTCTGCTACCTGTCCGCAGGTCTACCCGGAGGTTCGGACGTCACAAGCAGTGATCCACGGCTATTCCAGAGACTCTTGCCTGCTCACTTGGGAGCGATCATCTGCCATCCGACTGCAGCCCTACCCGGAGGTTCGGACGTCACAAGCGGTGATCCCCGGCTATTCCAGAGACTCTTGCCTGCTCACTTGGGAGCGATCATCTGCCATCTGACTGCAGCCCTACCCGGAGGTTCGGACGTCACAAGCGGTGATCCACGGCTATTCCAGAGACTCTTGCCTGCTCACTTGGGAGTGTCCATCTGCCATCTGCCTACTACCCTACGGGAGGCTTCACCATCTCAGGTCGTATATACCTGTCCATCTAGAGACTGCCCGGTTACTTGCTGTGACAACCTGCCTGTCTAACCAGAGACTGCCCCGGTCACTTGCTGTGACAACCTGCCTGTCATCCAGAGACTGCCCCGGTCACTTGCCGTGACAACCTGCCTGTCTATCCAGAGACTGCCCGGTCACTTGCCGTGACAACCTGCCTGTCTATCCAGAGACTGCCCCGGTCACTTGCCGTGACAACCTGCCTGTCAATCCAGAGACTGCCCCGGTCACTTGCCGTGACAACCTGCCTGTCAATCCAGAGACTGCCCCGGTCACTTGCTGTGACTCCCTGCCTACCCGTCCAGAGACTGCCCGGTCACTTGCCGTGATCCTTTCCCGTATAACCAGAGACTGCCCCGTCCCTTGCTGTGACTCCCTGTCCGTCTCCCTGGGCGCCACCCGCTCTCTTACAAGTATAACCTTCTTGTATAAATAAAGCTCAGAGGTTCCACCTACCTGACCCGTTACAACTACTATAATACTGCCCCTATGTACAAGAATATAACTACTATAATACTGTTCCTATGTACAAGAATATAACTACTATAATAGTGCTCCTATGTACAAGAATATAACTACTATAATACTGCTCCTATGTACAAGAATATAACTACTATAATACTGCCCTATGTACAAGAATATAACTACTATAATACTGCCCCTATGTACAAGAATATAACTACTATAATACTGCTCCTATGTACAAGAATATAACTACTATAATACTGCTCCTATGTACAAGAATATAACTAATATAATACTGCCCTATATACAAGAATATAACTACTATAATACTGCTCCTATGTACAAGAATATAACTACTATAATACTGCCGCTATGTACAAGAATATAACTACTATAATACTGTTCCTATGTACAAGAATATAACTACTATAATACTGCTCCTATGTACAAGAATATAACTACTATAATACTGTTCCTATGTACAAGAATATAACTACTATAATACTGCTCCTATGTACAAGAATATAACTACTTAATACTGCCGCTATGTACAAGAATATAACTACTATAATACTGTTCCTATGTACAAGAATATAACTAATATAATACTGCCCCTATATACAAGAATATAACTACTATAATACTGCTCCTATGTACAAGAATATAACTACTATAATACTGTTCCTATATACAAGAATATAACTACTATAATACTGCTCCTATGTACAAGAATATAACTACTATAATACTGCCGCTATGTACAAGAATATAACTACTATAATACTGTTCCTATGTACAAGAATATAACTAATATAATACTGCCCCTATATACAAGAATATAACTACTATAATACTGCTCCTATGTACAAGAATATAACTACTATAATACTGCCGCTATGTACAAGAATATAACTACTATAATACTGTTCCTATGTACAAGAATATAACTACTATAATACTGCTCCTATGTACAAGAATATAACTACTATAATACTGTTCCTATGTACAAGAATATAACTACTATAATACTGTTCCTATGTACAAGAATATAACTACTATAATACTGCCCCTATGTACAAGAATAACTCCCATACTACTTTTGATACTGACAGAAGTCCCTCATGTCCCCCTCCCTTTTTCCTTTCATCATCCATTTGTCCTGAAGAGCTGTGAGCTAGCAATCAACCCTGTCTTTATGTAAAATGGCTGTGACACAGCTATGTGAAGCAGATGAATTCACGGAGACAAAGTATTCGGACCCCTTTAAATTTTTCAAAACAGTTCATTTTTTCCTCATTAATGTGCACTCTGCACCCCATCTTGACTGAAAAAAAAAACAGAAATGTAGAATTTTTTGCAAATTTATTAAAAAAAAAAAAATGACACATGGTCATAAGTATTCACACCTTTGCTCAGACTCTCATATTTACGTCACATGCTGTCCATTTCCTTGTGATCCTCCTTGAGATGGTTCTACTCCTTCATTTGAGTCCAGCTGTGTGTAATTACACTGATAGGACTTGATTTGTAGAGGCGCACACCTGTCTATATAAGACCTTACAGCTCACAGTGCATGTCACACCAAATGAGGATCATGAGGTCAAAGGAACTGGACAAGGAGCTCAGAGACAGAATTGTGGCAAGGCACAGATCTGGCCAAGGTTACAAAAGAATTTCTGCAGTACTCAAGGTTCCTAAGAGCACAGTGGCCTCCATAATCCTTAAATGGAAGAAGTTTGGGACACCAGAAGTCTTCCTAGACCTGGCCGTCCAGCCAAACCAAGCAATCGTGGGAGAAGAGCCTTGGTGAGAGAGGTAAAGAAGAACCCCAAGATCACTGTGGCTGAGCTCCACAGATGCAGTGGGGAGATGGGAGAAAGTTCCACAAAGTCAACTATCACTGCAGCCTCCACCAGTCGGGCCTTTATGGCATCACCTGCCCAATACAATCCCTACAGTGAAACATGGTGGTGGCAGCATCATGCTATGGGGGTGTTTTTCAGCTGCAGGGACAGGATGACTGGTTGCAATTGAAAGAAACATGAATGCGGCCAAGTACAGAGATATCCTGGATGAAAACCTCTTCCAGAGTGCTCTGGACCTCAGACTTGGCCAAAGGTTCACCTTCCAACAAGACAATGACCCTAAGCACACAGCTAAAATAACAAGGGAGTGGCTTCAGAACAACTCTGTGACCATTCCTGACTGACCCAGCCAGAGCCCGGACCTAAACCCAACTGAGCATCTCTGGAGAGACCTGAAAATGGCTGTCCACCAACGTTCACCATCCAACCTGATGGAACTGGAGAGGATCTGCCAGGAAGAATGGCAGAGGATCCCCAAATCCAGGGGTGAAAAACTTGTTACATCATTCCCAAGAAGACTCATGGCTGTACTAGCTCAACAGGTGCTTCTACTCAATACTGAGCAAAGGGGCTGAATACTTATGAATATGTGAGATTTCAGGTTTTCTTTTTCAATAAATTTGCAAAAATTCCTACATTTCTGTTTTTTTTCAGTAAAGATGGGAGCAGAGTGCACATTAATGAGGAAAAAGGAAATTATTGGAATTTACCAAATGGCTGCAATGAAACAGAGTGAACAATGTAAAGGGGTGTGAATACTTTCTGTACCCACTGTATGTCCAGGTGACTGCACAGGATGTGTTTTGTCCACCCTTATTAGGGTCTGAAGTGGAGCAAAGAACATATAACTCCCTTTACAAATAGCTGCTGTGAGCGTACGATGACAGCAGACAGTATGGCTCTGGGAGAAAATATGGCATATTCGATTTTCTATATATCTGATATTAACGGGACGTACATTGTTGGAATCAGGATTACTAGGCCCAAAATACACATATTTTCTCATAATTCTAACCCCCCCAGTTAGTTACAATGTATCAGTGCAGATATAAATTCAGACTACGTGGCCGTCCTGTAGAGACACCAGAGGAACTAGTTCTTACACCAAACCTTAAAGCGTCATTTTTTTTACTTTAATTATCGAAATCTTCACAGTACACAGCCAGGGAGCGGCACAGGAGCGGCACGTGGGGCGGTGTTAGTGCAGTGACACTTTGGTATAAGGGGTCATCTAGACATATGCAAATAAGGCAGATCGGCACCTTTGTAGTGAAGGCCATAACGTCCATGCATCTGCTGAGACTCAGGCTTCTCTGTGTTTTCTGGCTCTTTATGTTGCTGGATTGTGGAGCTAATATACAACACGAAAAAGGAGCGCTAAAACCCATAAAGAGTAAAAATATATAAATTTTATTGATATACAGAAATTTTCACATCTATCAAATATATTATTTTAATAAAAATTTCATGCAGAAAAATTGTATATATATGTCTCAGAAACTGTGAAGGTCACAGAACAAACAGTAAGATCTGACCTGTTAATAAATCATTGGACTGGGATTTACTAGACCATAAAACTTATCATAATATAATATATCATCCCCGATTGCTGGGTAAATATAAAGGCTCACATATAGCTACTCAAAGTCACTGCTCTAAAAAATCATACTCCTAGTCATATATGCATCAAAAACATGAGCCACAAATCTCCCAGCATAAGTAAATTAGTCTCACCCAGATGTATCCAAAACAAGTCAGATCGTGCTGCCCCGACGCGCGTTTCGCGTGGGCTTTCTCAAGGGGCTGTGCACATGTTTGTGTGTTAGATAGGTATATATAACCCCAATACAGCTGATCGCTATGCAGACATAATTGGTGGTGCATGTGTATGAGATGCGTCGAGCAGGACGTGACGTCTCCCCTAGCCTCCAATGTGATGCGCGCCGATCCAAGTCGCTACCATAGCAACCAGGATCAACGTACACCACACTAAGGACGCCGGAAGTGACGCTCCCCCTCGCGCACGTCACAGACATGCGCACAATCCTGCATATCGGACCCGGCGCCATGGTTATCAGTACCTCCCCCATATAAACACTGGAAGTAGCGAGACTCCCGGATCGCGGCCCGAGAAGCCAATTGTGCCATATATTAAAACACCCTTAGACCGAAGAGAACCAAACAGGGAGAATTGGTTCAAGAATGGCAGATTTAATAACAAACGAAAAATGACAATGTCCCCCTCAAGAGATAAAAAAGTGAAAACTAATACTCTGGAGGTAATTAATCTCTCAACACATGTTTTGTCTGAAGCACAAATTGAAGTGCTGGGGTTGGGTTTGTAATTTTCTCCAGTTAATAATTTTGATTATTTTTTTAGCCTTAAAAGACCTACACCTTTTCTCCAGAAAGTTGGTTTTGAAACGTCTACACTCAAAAAGTGATTTGAGACCTACTGACTTTACTATTAATGAATTGGATGCTATTCATGTATTGGAGGAGTTGGAGTCTGAGTCATGTCCTGATTCTGCAGGTATTTCACCGCCACCTATAGCCCCTAAGTCCACCACATTCCCCCTTTTACTATGTGTTCCCAAGGGGATATTTTTACCAAATTGGTTGCAAAGGACCTTAAGAATATTAGTAGTAAGGGGAGAAGGGACAACTTAACATTTGGCCAACGTCAAGCTCTTGAGCAGTTGAAAAATCTTGATGATATGGTTATTAAACCTGCCGATAAGGGGGGAATGTGGTGGTATGGCCGGTGGAGAAATATGAAAAGGAGGTATTCAGGCAGTTACGTGATAAAGCTACATATATTTTACTCCAAGAGAACCCTATGAGTAAATTTCAAAACAGTATTGGAAATATACTGGAGATGGCATATGAGAGAGGAATCATTTCGAAAAAAATTAGGGATGGGCTATTGATCCAATTTCCTAGAGTGCCCACGTTCTACCTTCTCCCTAAGATCCATAAAGATGCAATCAATCCACCTGGACGTCCGATTGTCTCTGGCATAGGAGGGCTATGTGATCCAATATGCAAGTATGTTGATCATTATTTAAGATCACAGGTTGAGATATTGCCCTCCTTCTGTCAGGGACACAACGGACGTCCTTAGGAGATTGGATGGAATGTATTTGGAACCCGACATGTTGCTGGTGACGGCTGATGTGGAGTCATTGTATACGTGTATTGACCATGAAAAGGGGCTGATGGTGTCACAATTTTTCTTGGAAGCAAGTAATATAGACCCTGATGTACGGGGTCTTGTGCTTGAGTTGTTGCGATTTATCCTCACACATAATTTTTTTACGTTTAAAGATAGGTTTTATTTACAGCAGCGCGGAACCGCGATGGGGCAGCATGTGCGCCGGCTTATACAAATTTGTTTTTGGGATTCTGGGAGAGAACTATCTTCCCAGACGGCGCACATGCTGCCTCCCAAATTATAGGGTGGTTCCGCTTTATTGATGATATTTTGTTTATTTGGCAAGGTACAGTGGAAGATTTAGATTTATTTGTGACGGATTTAAATCGCAATGACTCAAACATTCGACTTACTTACAACTATCATCATCAGGAGATTTCTTTCTTGGACATTAAGATCAAGGTTCAATAGGATGGCTCCATCTGTACTGATGTATACAGAAAGGATACATCGGTCAATGCTCTACTTCATGCGTCATCAGCACATGTCGGGTCTACTATCAAGGCCAGGGTCGGACTGAGCCACCGGAGAAACCTCCGGTGGGCCCCGCCCCCAGCTCCTGCGTGGTGGGCCTGATTTGAAAGGATAGGTCTCGGGGCAGAGGGGGCGGTGGCCCCGGGCCCCACGCTCTGAGGGGGCCCACCCGGAGCTACGCTACAGTAACTGTATCGGCGTGCACAACACGCCGATACAGTTACAATCTGCGGCAGAGCAGGGAGAATCGCTCTCCCTGCTCTGCCGCCCGGCCGCTATGGGGCCTGAACAGGCGGTGGGTGGGCCCGGTGCCAGCAGTGGACCCCCCACCCGTCATCGGAGAATCAGTTGTATCGGCATCCAGCCGATACAGCTGACCGCATAGAGAGAGAAGGAGCTAACGCTCCTTCTCTCCCATAATCCCCCTCTCAGCGTCTGACAGCGGGTGCGATGATGTCACCTGCCGGCGCCGGCAGTCAGACGCTGAGAGGGAGAACAGTGAGCGGCACAGGAGCTGGGAGGTGAGTATTTATTTATTTTTTTTAATGGGGGTGCATTATACTACAGAGGCTCTATATGGGGCTGCATTATACTACAGAGGCTGTATATGGGGGTGCATTATACTACAGAGGCTGTATATGGGGGGTGCATTATACTAGAGGCTGTATATGGGGCTGCATTATACTACAGAGGCTGTATATGGGGCTGCATTATACTACAGAGGCTGTATATAGGGCTGCATTATACTACAGAGGCTGTATATGGGGCTGCATTATGCTACAGAGGCTCTATATGGGGGTGCATTATACTACATAGGCTGTATATGGGGCTGCATTATACTACAGAGGCTGTATATGGGGCTGCATTATACTACAGAGGCTGTATATGGGGCTGCATTATACTACAGAGGCTGTATATGGGAGTTGCATTATACTAGAGCTGTATATGGGGGTGCATTATACAGAGGCTGTATATGGGGGGTGCATTATACTACAGAGGCTGTATATGGGGGGTGCATTATACTAGAGGCTGTATATGGGGCTGCATTATACTACAGAGGCTGTATATGGGGCTGCATTATACTACAGAGGCTGTATATAGGGCTGCATTATACTACAGAGGCTGTATATGGGGCTGCATTATGCTACAGAGGCTCTATATGGGGGTGCATTATACTACATAGGCTGTATATGGGGCTGCATTATACTACAGAGGCTGTATATGGGGCTGCATTATACTACAGAGGCTGTATATGGGGCTGCATTATACTACAGAGGCTGTATATGGGGGTGCATTATACTACAGAGGCTGTATATGGGGCTGCATTATGCTACAGAGGCTCTATATGGGGGGTGCATTATATTACAGAGGCTGTATATGGGGCTGCATTATACTACAGAGGCTGTATATGGGGCTGCATTATACTACAGAGGCTGTATATGGGGCTGCATTATACTACAGAGGCTGTATATGGGGCTGCATTATGCTAGAGGCTCTATATGGGGGGTGCATTATACTACAGAGGCTGTATATGGGGCTGCATTATACTACAGAGGCAGTATATGGGGCTGCTGTTGTGAATGGACTTGAGATGAGTTCTGAGCAGAGGCTCCCTCTGGTGGTTACAAGCGGTACTGGACTGTCCAGTGAAGATTGTGAGGATTGGGAATCAGGTGTTACTGACTGGTCTTATATAAGGGAGTCGCCTTCCCATCAGGGTTGCCGGTGATCAATTGTTCTGGTCTCAATCCTTGATTCCTGTTTCCTTTGTAGCCTGCTGTGTCGTGTCTGCATCTCCTGCTAACAGATAAGACATTTTCTTCTTTTTGTTTTTGTGCTTGATTTTTGCATTTTGTCCTGCACTTCTGTGGGGGCCTTCAGGGTCCCCTCCAGGGGCTTTTGCCCTCTCAGTTTAGTTCAGCCACTTATGTTTTGTACATTTGCTTTTTCCAGTTTTTTCAGTGGCTGCTGTTTTGATTTTGTTACACCAGAGAACTAATTTAGGTGGTAGAGGTCGTGTGATCTCAGGTGTTTTGAAATTAGTAGAGTTGGTGCTTTTCAGGTTTTTTTGGGATTGCAGTAAGTGCCCTTCCTATCCTTTTCTATTTAGATAGTTTGGGCCCCAACGTTTGCTCATACTATTTTCTGTCTGTGTCAGTATTTCTTCTTGTCTAACCGCCATTACATGTTTGGGGGCTTTCTATGTTCTTTGGGGATCTGCTCCGGGGCAGATAGCTTTCCTCTTTCTATCTTTAGGTATAGTTAGTTTCTCAGGCTGTGACGAGGCGTCTAGGACCAACGTAGGAACGCTCCACGGCTGCCTCTAGTTGTGGTGGTTAGTCAGGGTACTGCAATCTCATAGATTCCAACTGCTCTGGTGTATTGCCTTTTTTACCTGCACTCCTCAGCTACCAAATCATAACAGGCTGCATTATACTACAGAGGCTGTATATGGGGGTGCATTATACTACAGAGGCTCTATATGGGCTGCATTATACTACAGAGGCTCTATATGGGGCTGCATTATACTACAGAGGCTCTATATGGGGCTGCATTATACTACAGAGGCTGTATATGGGGGGTGCATTATACTACAGAGGCTGTATATGGGGCTGCATTATACTACAGAGGCTGTATATGGGGCTGCATTATACTACAGAGGCTGTATATAGGGCTGCATTATACTACAGAGTCTGTATATTGGGGCTGTATTATGCTACAGAGGCTCTATATGGGGGTGCATTATACTACAGAGGCTGTATATGGGGCTGCATTATACTACAGAGGCTGTATATGGGGCTGCATTATGCTACAGAGGCTCTATATGGGGGGTGCATTATACTACAGAGGCTGTATATGGGGCTGCATTATACTACAGAGGCTGTATATGGGGCTGCATTATACTACAGAGGCTGTATATGGGGGTGCATTATACTACAGAGGCTGTATATGGGGCTGCATTATACTACAGAGGCTCTATATGGGGCTGCATTATACTACAGAGGCTGTATATGGGGGGTGCATTATACTACAGAGGATGTATATGGGGCTGCATTATACTACAGAGGCTGTATATGGGGCTGCATTATGCTACAGAGGCTGTATATGGGCTGCATTATGCTAAGAGGCTGTATATGGGCTGCATTATACTACAGAGGCTGTATATGGGGCTGCATTATACTACAGAGGCTGTATATGGGGCTGCATTATACTACAGAGGCTGTATATGGGGGCTGCATTATACTACAGAGGCTGTATAGGGGGGCTGCATTATACTACAGAGACTCCCTATGGGGAGTGCATTATACTACAGAGACTCCCTATGGGGATGCATTATACTACAGAGGCTGCCTATGGGGGTGCATTATAATATAGCGGCTGCCTATGGTGGTGCATTATATTATAGACTCTGCCTATGGGGGTTTATTATAATATAGAGGCTGCCTATGGGGGTGTATTATACTATATTGAGGACTATCTGGTGTATTATGCTGTATGGATGCTATCTAGGGGCCATCATACAGTGTTGGACCCATTAAATAGTTTGGGGACATTAAGGGGTCAGTATATATCCAGTGAGGGGCATTATTCTGTATATAGGGGAGATGTACAGGGGGAGACTTGGGACATTATTAAATGTAAAGTGGACACTTATTGTTATAGGGGAACTCGGGTTACTGTGACTGTCAAAGGGGCACACAGGGCATTATTACAGTCTAGGGGACAATATGTGGGCACTGTTTTCTAGGGCACTTGCACCGGCATTACTATATTCTAGAGGGGTGCTTTAGAATTTAGAGGTCACACAGAACCACACAGCAGGTGCAGTAATAGGGACACATACGGCAGCAGCAGCTCAGTATTGGGGTATCAGGTGCAGTAATAGGGACACATACGGCAGCAGCAGCTCAGTATTGGGGTATCAGGTGCAGAAATAGGGACACATATGGCAGCAGCGGCTCAGTATTGGGGTATCAGCAGGATGAGGAGTTTGTGCAGGTTGAGAATAGTCCAATTGGTGACCGTGACAGTGCTAAAAATATGAGAAGTGAAATGTGTCTTTGTTGTAATCTCTGCAGTCGAGTCCTGGCTGGAGAAGTCGTCATGTCGGTCTGGGCCAGATGGAAAAGACATGAAAAGTGAACAATTCCATTAGAAAGAACATCAGCGGTAAGTCATTATCTGTACCTGTGCTGTAATCTATTATATGTTCTGTAGGACTGGTATTATTTACCACAGACCATATGGCGGTGATATCAATATTGGTCTTTTTATATATAGATTATTTTTGGCAACAGCGCGGTCATTTGCTGAGGTTCTCTGGTTAGGGGCCCACTCAGAAGTTTCGCCCCCACTAAACCAAAACCCTAGCTACGCCTCTGGCTCTCTCTCTCTAGTTTTTCTTTCTCTCTCTAGTCTTTCTCGCTCTCTGTTCTCTCTTTCTCTGTTCCTTCTTTCTCTCTCTGTTCTCTCTTTCTCGCTCTGTTCTTTTTTGTCTCTGTTCTTTATCTCTCTTTTCTTTCCTCTCTTTCTTTCTCTGTTTGTTCTTTCTCTCTCTCTCCTTTCTTTCTCTCTCGCTGCTCTTTCTTTCTTTTCCTCAGTACCAGCCACTGTGCCCTCATTACCAGTCAGTGTGATCAGCAGTGCTAAATGGGTACGGTTGGGGCGAGGATATGGGTGTGATTAGTTGTGAAATGGGTGTGGTCGGGGCGTGGCCTAAAATTTGCGGCGCCGCGCTGTGCGCGCCGCAGCCTTTAATCCTCTTTCCTGTCTTCAAAAGTTGGGGAGGTATGCCGTATGACCTCCCTACAACTTCTGGGCATGCTCCTGATGAGCACGACGGATGGTCTCGTGAGGGATCTCCTCCCACAGCTGGACTAAAGCATCCAACAACTCCTGGACAGTCTGTGGTGCAACGTGGCATGGCCTAAAATTTGCTGCAGCATGCACAGCGTGCCACAGCCTTTGTCCCTCTTTCCCTTCTTCAAAGGTTGGGAAGTATGATGGTGGGCCCCAAGAATAATTTTTCTCTGGTGGGCCCAAGGTACTCCAGTCCGACGCTGATCAAGGCTATACCCACAGGACAGTTCCTCCGTATGCGGAGGATCTGTACCTCTGTGGATACTTTTGAGAAACAAGCATTGGATCTTGGGGAGAGATTTTTAGAACGTGGGTACAGTAAAAGTAGTATTAGGAAAGGATATGATAGAGCTAAGAAGACGGATAGGGGTTCTCTTCTCTCGTGTCATAAGAATGATGATAAGCAGTCAGTCATTAGATTTATCTCTACATATAATCATCAGTGGGAGAATATGAGGGCGATTATATCCAAACATTGGCCTATTTTAATGACAGATCCTGTTCTTGCAACATGCTTACCGGAGAGACCAATGATGACGGCAAGAAGAGCGAGGAATTTAAAGGACATGTTGGTTGATAGTCACTATATAGCTAGACCCATTCACCATTTTGGAGCGGGAGCACCTAGGGTAGGTTTCTTCCCATGTGGCAATTGTTTAGCTTGTAACAATCTAGTTAGGGCTAAATCGTTTACTACAAGTGATAATTCTCGTGAGTTCAAAATCCGTGAATTTATTACATGCAATAGCACTCATGTGGTATATTATGCCCGATGTACATGTTCTTTGATATACGTGGGTCTCACCACGAGAGAACTCCGTATTAGAACACGTGAGCGATATTATGGCAGCTGTCAATGTGGAAGATGTGAGCACCCTCAAGACTCTCCCCAAGCACTTTAGGGATAAACATAACTGCAATCCAAAGGAACTCAGTATTTTTGGGATTGATAGGGTTCGGTTAGGAGTTAGAGGGGGAGACTACAAACGGAGTCTTGCCCAAAGAGAATGCAAGTGGATTGCAACTTTGGGAATCATGGTTCCCCATGGTCTCAACGAACAAATTAGCTTTGCTTCATATCTGTAATATGGATTTGTTTTAATTTTATTTTTTGTGTGTTTGGTCTATTAATTTGTTTTTAACATTATACATTTTTTAATATTTAGCTTTATTGATTATCATTATCCTGAGATTGGGTCTGGTTGATTATTATTTTGGTGCCTCCGGTTGAACATCCAAGTATGCCCTAATACATTTTATGAAGTATCGGATCTGGGCGGATTGAAGAAAATCACTCTTACACGGATCAAGATTGAATTATGTGACACTATCACTTATTATTGGATTGTTTATATTTAGATAATCCTCTTTTCTTTCACTTTTTTCTGTTCAATTATGTGTTGTCTGTTTGATATTTTTTATTTTATGTTTGCACTATTTGCCACTCTAATATATATATATTTAAAGATGTTGTGTAATTATATTCACTCTTTCACTATTGTTTACATTTATATCTAACTGACCCAGAGATACTTTCATGAAAGACTTCTTTTTGGGCATACATTTGTGGTTATGTTATATTACCGGAGCGACTCTCCTGGATCGCTGCGTGAGTGAGTTTTTTATTGAATATATGGCACAACTGGCTTCTCGGGCCGTGATCCGGGAGTCTCGCTACTTCCAGTGTTTATATGGGGAGGTACTGATAACCATGGTGCCGGGTCAGATATGCAGGATTGTGTGTATGTCTGTGACATGCGCGAGCGTCACTTCCGGCGTCCTTAGTGTGGTGTACGTTGATCCTGGTTGCTATGGTAGCGACTTGGATCGGCGCGCATCACATTGGAGGCTAGGGGGAGACGTCACGTCCTGCTCGACGCATCTCATACACATGCGCCACCAATTATGTCCGCATAGCGATCAGCTGTATTGGGGTTATATATACCTATCTAACACACAAACATGTGCACAGCCCCTTGAGAAAGCCCACGCGAAACGCGCGTCGGGGCAGCACGATTGACTGTTTTGGATACATCTGGGTGAGACTAATTTACTTATGCTGGGAGATTTGTGGCTCATGTTTTTGATGCATATATGACTAGGAGTATGATTTTTTTTTAGAGCAGTGACTTTGAGTAGCTATATGTGAGCCTTTATATTTACCCAGCAATCAGGGATGATATATTATATTATGATAAGTTTTATGGTCTAGTAAATCCCAGTCCAATGATTTATTAACAGGTCAGATCTTACTGTTTGTTCTGTGACCTTCACAGTTTCTGAGACATATATAAATTTTATTAAAATAATATATTTGATAGATGTGAAAATTTCTGTATATCAATAAAATTTATATATTTTTACTCTTTATGGGTTTTAGCAGGCGATCCGTCCAGCACCTCGGACGGTGGGTAGCCCGCTATCGGTCAGGGGATCCGGCCAGCACCTCGGACGGTGGGTAGCCCGCTATCAGTCAGGGGATCCGTCCAGCACCTCGGACGGTGGGTAGCCCGCTATCGGTCAGGGGATCTGGCCAGCACCTCGAACGGTGGGTAGCCCGCTATCAGACAGGGGATCCGTCCAGCACCTCAGACGGTGGGTAGCCCGCTATCAGACGGGATCCGTCCAGCACCTCGGACGGTGGGTAACCCGCTATCGGTCAGGGGATCCGTCCAGCACCTCGGACGGTGGGCAGCCCGCTATCAGTCAGGGGATCCGTCCAGCACCTCGGACGGTGGGTAGCCCGCTATCAGTCAGGCGATCCGTCCAGGACCTCGGACGGTGGGCAGCCCGCTATCAGTCAGGAGATCCGTCCAGCACCTCGGACGGTGGGTAGCCCGCTATCAGTCAGGGGATCCGTCCAGCACCTCGGACGGTGGGTAGCCCGCTATCAGTCAGGAAATCCGTCCAGCACCTCGGACGGTGGGTAGCCCGCTATCAGTCAGGCGATCCGTCCAGGACCTCGGACATGGGTAGCCCGCTATCGGTCAGGGGATCCGTCCAGCACCTCGGACGGTGGGTAGCCCGCTATCAGTCAGGAGATCCGTCCAGCACCTCGGGCGGTGGGCCGGCCCCGCCCCGCTATCAGTCAGGGGATCCGTCCAGCACCTCGGACGGTGGGCGGCCCACTCCCAGTCAGGGGATCCGTCCAGCACCTCGGACGGTGGGGGGCCCGCTATCAGTCAGGGGTCCGTCCAGCACCTCGGACGGTGGGCGGCCCGCTATCGGTCAGAGGATCCGTCCAGCACCTCGGACGGTGGGCGGCCCGCTATCGGTCAGGAGATCCGTCCAGCACCTCGGACGGTGGGTAGCTCGCTATCGGTCAGGGGTTCCGTCCAGCACCTCGGACGGTGGGTAGCCCGCTATCAGTCAGGGGATCCGTCCAGCACCTCGGACGGTGGGCGGCCCGCTCCCAGTAAGGGGATCCGTCCAGCACCTCAGACGGTGGGCGGCCCGCTATTAGGCAGGGGATCTGTCCAGCACATCGGACGGTGGGCGGCCCGCTATCAGTCAGAGGATCCGTCCAGCACCTCGGACGGTGGGCGGCCCGCTATCGGTCAGGAGATCCGTCCAGCACCTCGGACGGTGGGCAGCTCGCTATCGGTCAGGAGATCCGTCCAGCACCTCGGACGGTGGGTAGCTCGCTATCGGTCAGGGGTTCCGTCCAGCACCTCGGACGGTGGGTAGCCCGCTATCAGTCAGGGGATCCGTCCAGCACCTCGGACGGTGGGCGGCCCGCTCCCAGTAAGGGGATCTGTCCAGCACCTCAGACGGTGGGCGGCCCGCTATTAGGCAGGGGATCTGTCCAGCACCTCGGACGGTGGGCGGCCCGCTATCAGTCAGAGAATCCGTCCAGCACCTCGGACGGTGGGCGGCCCGCTATCGGTCAGGAGATCCGTCCAGCACCTCGGACGGTGGGCAGCTCGCTATCGGTCAGGGGATCCGTCCAGCACCTCGGACGGTGGGCAGCCCGCTATCGGTCAGGGGATCCGTCCAGCACCTCGGACGGTGGGTAGCCCGCTATCAGTCAGGGATCCGTCCAGCACCTCGGACGGTGGGTAGCCCGCTATCAGTCAAGGGATCCGTCCAGCACCTCGGACGGTGGGTAGCCCGCTATCAGTCAAGGGATCCGTCCAGCACCTCGGACGGTGGGTAGCCCGCTATCAGTCAGGGGATCCGTCCAGCACCTCGGACGGTGGGCAGCCCGCTATCAGTCAGGGGATCGTCCAGCACCTCGGACGGTGGGCAGCCCGCTATCGGTCAGGGGATCCGTCCAGCACCTCGGACGGTGGGCAGCCCGCTATCAGTCAGGGGATCCGTCCAGCACCCTGGTGTAGTTTCTATTGCAGATGCAGACAGAACCCGATATATGAATGCTGGACCTGACTACTGATACGATCTCTGCTTGATGTCAGAAGTGGTCTTACTTCCGGACCCCCACGGGATTGTGGGATTGCTACAACGTATCGGTGTAATGAAGAGACGTCAGATTTGAGTCCAGGACAGGATCTGATGATCTTGCGGAGATTTCCTACAGACACATTATAACCAACCTTCAGCTTTGTGACTGGACCTGGGCAGGGCAAGTTATCCACGTTCATTGACAGAATGCAGAGATCTTATGAAGCACAATGATTTTTTTTTTTTTTTTTGGTAGAAGCAGAACTTAATGCAATGATGAAGCCATATTTACATAGGACTGGATTTAAAGGGCACCTGTCATGAATTATGGGCTCGGTAGGTGACTGTGAAGTCGCTGACTCGTAAGGCACTAAGGTCCACAGATATCAAGTGAGGAGGGGCAGTTTTAAGGCACTAGTAATAAATAAGAATTTGTGAGGGGCTCCACAGGCCGCTGGGGAACGGAGCCGGTTCCCCTGAGCCGCGGGGCAGGACACGGCTTCCCCAGCGGCAGTGAGCTAGAAGGTGTAGGACAGGGGCAGCGGAGCGGTGCTTCTTTTCTCCCGGGGATAACATGCAGCGGCTGCGAGAAGGACACGGACTTCATCATACACACGGTGTCCTGGGTGCAGTAGTACACACAGACGCCGACGCGCAGCTCAGGATCAGCACAGGGGAACTGCAGGGGGAGCGTCACCTCCATAGGGCCGGGTTCAGTCAGAGTCCCAATCTCTCCGTAGGTTTTCTGACCATCAAGAAGCCAATCATGACCTAGGGATGAAAAGCAGATCTCTTACTACAGGTACAATGGCACCTGAGCTGACAGTGAATTTAACACTACGCATCTTGCATGACTGTCTCATTATGGGCTGAGCATCACTGTTCTTCCCCCATGCTTTACACTGCAGTTCACAAAAAAACTGCACATAACTACAGCACAAAAAAACTGCAAATAACTTAAATCAGAGATGAAACAATGATTCTCTGCTGGACGGAAGCTACACACAAGCACATTATACTCCAGTCACATCCAGAGCTGCACTCACAATTCTACAAGCTGCTCTTCGGAGCTCACTGTCATTCTGCAGGCAGGTCTGTACTATGGAGCAGCCTTCTGCAGCAGGGTGAGAGGATTGCGAGCGTGCAGCTTTGGAAGTGACTACAGTACAAGACAAATGTTTATTCTGGATATCTACAAAAATGTAGCGTATGTGCGCAGCTACTACATCAAACTGACACAACACCATGTTACCCAGCAGGGGGGGCGGCGGGGAGTTACTGCATCCTGATCAATTGTGTATGCAGCTTTGGATGTGATTGGAGTAGAAACCATGATGTAGCATTACACGTGGCTTACCTTCTGTGAACAGAAACCAGAAGCTGGGGGCCCCCTTCGTCAGCTTTGCCCCTACAGGAAGTGGGTTTTGGCAAGTTGCAGAGTCTGCCGGGGGGGTCAGATAGGGGCCGCTGAAATTGGGTAGATTTGAAGCCCAGGGCTCATTCTAAATGCTTGGTAAACTCCCCGGGCCAGTTCCCCGGAAGGGAGGAGTTTCCCCCTATACTTCAGAAAGGGTTTTGTTAGTTCCCTTTTGGGCCAAATTCCGAAAGATTTTTACGTCCATGGCTCAGATTAATGGATTTTTAAAACCCTTTAAAATTTCAGAAGGTTTTTCTCCCCGTGGCCCCAAAAAATTCCAGAAAAAATTTGGTATTCAGGTCAGATTCCGGTCTCCCCGTTTTAGTTTAAAAAGGGTTTCATTTTTCCCCTTTGGGCTAAGATTCCGGGAAAGGCTTGGACGTTCCCCCGTGGGTTTTCTAGGTCTCCCCGGGGTTTAGATTCAAAATGGCGATAGTCTTCCGACCAATTCCGGGGGGGGGAGTTCCCCCGGGGTTTCGTTAGGGAATGCTTGGACTTACTCCCCTGGCCAGACCGAATGGGGGTCCGTCTCCCCACGGGCCCAGTTTCCCGGGAAGGTTGGGTCTCCCCGGGTCAGTTTCCGGAAAATGGGGTTGGCACTTCCCCGTTTTATCAAATTCCCAGAATGGCTGGGCAACCCCCCAGGGTAAATTTCCCGGAAGGGCGGTACTCCCCGGGCCAAAATTGAGAAAAAGGCCCCGGTAGGTCCCACGGGCTCGTTTGGCCCTTTTGGGCCAGATTAGGAAGGCAACAGCCCCCCCAGGCTCAGACGAAACGCGAAATTTTTCCCAGGGGCTCACACAAGAAAGCGGTACGCCCCCCGGGCTCGCCGGGAACCCGGCACGCCCCCCCGGGCCCCCAAGGGAAATCGGAAGGGTACACCCCCGGGCAATTCAGGAACCAGAGCTTTACGCCCCACGGGCTCAGGGGAAGGCTTTTAAGTCCCCCCATAACAAACTCCCCGAAAGGTTGGTACCCCCCCCCGTGGCGGCCCGGCCTCGGGCCAGATTCGAACCCGCTCCCCGCACACAGAAACTACAGCCCGAACCCACCCCACACCCCGCCCCACGAGCCCCCACGCCCCGCACCCGAGCCCCACAGCCCCACCCGGGGGCAATACACCCCCACCAAGGAACTCACCCCGAAACCCGAGACCAACACCCGCACCAGCCCCAACAGCCCGACCACGAGCACCTACACCCCGCCCACGAGCCCCCACACCCGCACCCGAGAACACAGCCCGCCCACCCACCCCCGGACCAGGGAAACACGGGCCCACCACGAGCACCCCCCCCCCAAAGAGCACCTACCCCCGCACCACGAGTACCCGCCCCCCAAGGGGCAACTACAGCCCGAACCACGGGAAACCAAGCCCGCCACGAGCCCCACAGCCCCACAGAGAGCCCCCCAAACAGCCCCCGCACCCGAGCACCTCACCCCGCCCACGAGCCCTACAGCCCGCCCCACAGCACTACAGCCCGAACCACGGGGCACTACACCCCCCGAACCACGGGGAAAACCCTCAGCCCAACCACGGAACCTACAGCCCGAACCCGGGCAACTAACCCCAAAAACCCGGCACCAAAAGCCCGCACCACGAGCACCTACAGCCCGCACCACGAGCACCTACCCCCGCACACGGCACCTCACCCCGCCCCCGAGCCCCTCAGCCCGCACACGGCAACTACAGCCACCAGGGCAACACAGCCCGACCACGGAAACTACAGCCCGCACCACGAGCCCCTCAGCCCCACCCGACACTACAGCCCCACACGGCCCTACAGCCGCCCAAAACCCCTACACCCCCCACGACCCCCTACAGCCCCCCACGAGCAAACACACCCCAGCCCACCTACAGCCGGACACAAGCAACTCAGCCCGGACCCGAGCACCACCTGAATGTTTACCCTTTTTTAAAATTCCAAAAAGGCTTGCACGTCCCCCCAGGGGCCCAAAATTTCCCGGTCTCTCCTGAACCAGATTCCGGAAAATGGTTGGCCGTTTTCCCGTGGCTCAGTTACGAATTTTTTGGCATGTTTCCCCTGTATTTAAAATTCCCAGAAAGGCTTGGTATTTTCCCCCCCAGGGCTTTTTCAGGTCCCCCCCCTAGGCTCTTTTTCCGGAAGGTTTGGAGTTTCCCGTGGCTCAAATTGCAGAAAGGTTAGTAGGTGATTTCCGGTCTCCCTGTGGTCAGATTCGGGAAGGCTTATCTTCTCCAGTGTGGCTCAATTCCGTAAACGCTTGATACTTCCCCCGTGTGGCTCGTTTAAAAGAATAGCTTGGTATTTCCCCCCGTGGCAGATTAGGAAGGTTTGGAAGTCTCCCCGGGGTCAATTCCGAATGGTTTGGGCCGTCTCACCGTGGTCAGTTTCCCGGAAGGTTTGGATCTCCCTGGTCAATTAGGAATATTGGTACTTTCCCCCGTGGCTCGTTTCCCGGAAGGCTTGGTTTTTTCCTGGCTCAGATTCCCGGAACCCTTTGGTAATCTTCCGCTGGTCAGATTCGGAAGGCTGGACGTCTCCCCGGGCCAGAATGGCGGGGAGTCTCCCCCGGGGCTCAATTCGGAATGGTTGGCACGTCCCCCCCTGGCTCAATTCGGAATGGCTTGGCACGTTCCCCCGTGGCTCAGTTTCCCGGAATGGCTTGGCACGTCTCCCCCAGGGTTTGATTCGGAATGATTTGGTACGTCCCCCCCTGGCTCAGATTCGGAAAAGGCTTGGTCTCCCCCCTGGTCGTTCGGAAGGCTTGACTCTCCCCCCGTGGCCAGATTAGGATTGGCTTGGATGTCTCCCCCCGGGCTCTTTCCGGAATGGTTGGCACGTCTCCCCCGTGGCCAGTTTTCCAGGTTGGTAC
>JARQOD010007098.1:0-40305 GCA_033576555.1 Oophaga sylvatica | reverse complement strand
ATTTTTGACCGATCAAAACAAAAAAAGGGTAGGGTTCAAAGATACCAGCTGTTTAGGGTTTTTGGGGGAAAATTTTAATCCCAATTTTTTCCCGAGTCACACAAGTTGCACAGTATTTGTCCGGAACCACCCGGCCCAGGGAGTGTTGGGGAGTGTACCCATATGGGTGGGGGAAAAAAAAGCTCGGTACTGTGCAGAAAAAAAAATAAAATATTGGGCTGTGGGGCTGTGAAAAAGCACCCACACATGTACACCCCAAAATACAAAAGCAGCAGCCTAAAAATCAGCCTGCTCCCTGCCCCAAAAAATTTCCTCCCCCTGTCACTGCGGGCACCTAAGTCACTCTGCTGCCCACCAAAAAATCCCCCCCTGTCACTGGCACACCCAAATAACCAGCCTGCGCACACTACAAAACCCTCCCCTGTCAAAAACATAACGTACAGCTAATCGCTATCAGCAAAGCACGAATAATTTTTTTTTCCTGCCTAACTCCTCCTACTTTAAAAATAAACTCTCCCTCGCTAAGATGGGCAAAGTAAAAAGCGGTGGGGGTGAGGTTTTTTAAAGGGCACGTAGGGCCAAAAAAGCAACCAATCACTGCAATGCCCTTTTTAAGTGGGGGGGCGCTGCCATGTCATCCCGTTGCCCACATGTGCTCCTTGCTCTTTGGCGAGAAAGGGCCCTGCAACATTAGGGAAAAAAAAACCCGATTTTGGGGGCTGGGGTTGCCGAACCATGGTGACCTCACGCTATGTCGGGTTCGCTCGCGAAACCCAACTTTGCAAAAAGTGGGGTTTTTTTAACACCGCCCTTTTTTCGCTCAAGTCTATCATCATCATACAATCACGTCCAATCTTTTAAAGGGGAAATCTCTTTTTCCGGGGTTCGTTTTACATTTTTGGGGGCCATTCCTAACATGTTCATTCAATGCAAAAAAATTTTAAAAAGGGACTTTGGATCTTGGGGTAAAAGTTGGTAAGAAAAAAGCTTTGCCCGGGTTGTAAACAAAGTTATAACGGTGCACTCCTCTTTAAATTTAGTTTTTCACGAGCATCCATCAGTTTGTTTGGTTTTCCTCTGACACTGATCTGCTTTCTGTAATTCAGCATCTCACGAACATGTTTCACTTTGCTCTTTACACAGACACGTGCGTGTTTGGCAACATGTTTTGGACAGGCATTTCTTAGGACGAGTCTCATACACACATCTGTTACACCGTTCTTCTGACGGGCATGAAACCGATTCTGGTAATTGATGGTGGCTAAGGCCTCTTTCACACATCCGTTTTGCGCCTGACGGCGCCACCGGCGTTTTGCCGGATCACCACATCCGGAAACTAGTATGTAAAACCGGATGAAACGCATCCGGTTTTTCGCCGGATCCGTCTCGGGCATCCGAACAAAAACCGGATCCGTCTCATTCGATGTATCCGTTTTTTTATCCGTTTCTCGACGGATTACGCCGGATCCGGCTTTTAAAAACGCCCTTTTTTGGGGTTCCAAACATGATTGGCTACTGTAATCCTATATATACACTGTTCCTACAGCCCATCTTTGACAGGTTGTAGAGGAGCAAGTGCAGGTTGGAGAAAGAGCAAGAAGCAAGTGACTGGCGAACATGGATGTTATTATTGGCAATATATTCAAGAATCTGGTGGATTTTACATCGGAGGCGAATCGCTTGAAGATTATCGTTATGGAGAATGAGAGAAAGATAGAGCAGCGCATTATGCGTCAGCGCCAACGACGACGCCATATGTGGATCCATCCCATCACAGCACAGAGACTAACCCGTGGTGTGTATTCTACACTCAACATGGAACTGAGAGAAAACCCTGAGAAATTTTTTGCCTATCTTCGGATGATGAAAGAGAATTTTGACTTTTTGCTGGAGCGTGTTGGAGAACAAATCCGAAGATCCGACACCTATTGTCGCTTCTCGATTTCTCCGGCGGAGCGTCTCATGGTCACTATAAGGTAAGCTACATGTATTGGATCTGCTTGCTTGAGCACACTTGTATTGTTGTTATTATTTTTTTAACCCCTTCCCGACCCATGACGCCGACGTCGGCATCATGCTATAAATCATGTTCCTGGGGGTCGGGAGACCGGGGTCACTGAAAGGTCACCCGACCCCCAGGCACAGGACCCTTAGTGCATCACCACAGGGGGGTTGGCTTAACCCCCACGTGGCGACGATCGCTCTGATTGGCTGTTAAAAGTGAAACAGCCAATCAGAGCGATTTGTAATATTTCACCAATGAAATTGGTGAAATATTACAATCCAGCCATGGCCGATGCTGCAATAGCATCTGCCATGGCTGGAGACCGCGATCAGACCCTCCCCACATCGAGTCACGGCGGTGATCGGCCGCCGCCACCGAAAGATGGCAGTGATCGGTCACCGCCGTCACTGTCTGCTCCCCTGCTCCTCCGATCTGCTGCCCCCACCTTCCGGATCCGCGGCGGATATTGCTGCTGATCCGTGGCGGATTTTGCTGCGGATCCGCGATGGATTTTGCTGCAGATCCGTGGCGGATTTTGCTGGGGATCCTCGGCGGATTTTGCTGGGGATCCGCGGCGGATTTTGCTGCTGATCAGCGGCGGATTTTGCTGCTGATCCGCGGCTGATTTTGCTGCTGATCAGCGGCGGATTTTGCTGCTGATCCGCGGCGGATCTTGCTGCTGATCCGTGGCGGATCTTGCTGCGTATCCGCGGCGGATATTGCTGCTGATCCGCTGCGGATTTTGCTGCGGATCTGCGGCGGATTTTGCTGGGGATCCGCGGCGGATTTTGTTGCTGATCCGCCGGAGATTTTGCTGCGGATCCACAGCGGATTTGGCGCTGCGGATCCACAGCGGATTTGGCGCTGCGGATCCACAGCGGATTTGGCGCTGTGGATCCACAGCAGATCCAGAAACCCTGTACATTACAATGCAAATAAATGGTTAAAAAAAACGCTGTGCACATGCGGATTTGCTGCGGTTTTAAATCCGCAGCATGTCAACTCTTTGTGTGGATTCCGCAGAGGTTTTACACCTATTCCATTATAGGTGTAAAACCGCAGGGAAAAACCGCAACAAATCCGCGCTAAATTCGCAGGTAAAACGCAGGTCATTTTACCTGCGGATTTAAGAAAAATCCGCAAGTGAATCCGCAACGTGTGCACGGTACCTCAGGTTAGGGTTAGGCTGGGTTCATATTGCATTATGACAGTCCGTTAGATGGACTGCGTTTCACCGCGGTATAACGCGGTGTAACGCAGTCCGCTAACGCTGCCATTCACCCCATTTGTGTGCGCATCGCAACGCATGCCGTAAAGCGGCATGCGTTCGCGACGTGCCGTCATTCAGTGACGGAGCCTCGGACACGGGCTGCAGCGTCTGGGCTCCGTCACCGCTAGCACAGATGAATCATCTGCTGATTCATCTGCGCTAGCGAGTATAGCATAACGCGATCGCGTTATGCTATACCGTTACCAGCCGGTCAACGCTACATGTTGAACGGGCTGGTAAAACGCAATATGAACCCAGCCTTAGGGTTAGAACTAGGGTTAAGGTTAGAATTAGGGTTGGAATTTGGGTTAGGGTTGGAATTAGGGTTAGGCTTGTGGTTAGGTTTATGGTTAGAGTTGGGATTAGGGTTATGGTTAGGGTTTGTATTAGGGTTAGGTGTGTGTAGGGGTTAGGGTTGGGGTTAGGGGTGTGTTAGGGTTGGAGTTAGAATTGAGGGTTTCCACTATTTAGGCACATCAGGGGTCTCCATACGCGACATGGCGCCACCGTTGATTCCTGCAAATTTTGCGCAGACCATTCCATCAAGTCGGCATTTCAAAGCGTCACTACATCCCTTCCGAGCCCTGACGTGTGCTCAAACAGTGGTTCCCCCCCACATATGGGGTACAAGCTTACTCAGGACAAACTGGACAACAACTTTTGGGGTCCAATATCTCCTGTAACCATTGTCAAAATAAAAAATAGGGGGCTAAAAAATCATTTTTTGAGAAAAAAATGATTTTTTATTTTCACGGCTCTGCGTTATAAACTTCTGTGAAGCACCTGGGGGTTCAAAGTGCTCACTATGCATCTAGATAAGTTCCTTAGGGCGTCTAGTCAAATGGTGCTCCTTCCCTTCTGAGCCCTGCCGTGCGCCCAAACAGTGGTTTATGACCACATATGAGGTATCTGTGTACTCAGGAGAAATTGCCCAACAAATTTTAGGATCCATTTTATCCTGTTGCCCATGTAAAAATGAAAAATTGATGCTAAAAGAAAATTTTTGTTGGAAAAATTAAAATGTCCATTTTTTCCTTCCACGTTGCTTTAGTTCCTGTGAAGCACCTGAAGGGTTAATAATCTTCTTGAATGTAGTTTTGAGTAGCTTGAGGGTGCAGTTTTTATAAAGGTGTCACTTTTGGGTATTTTCTGCCATATAGACCCCTCAAAGTGACTTCAAATGTGAGGTGGTCCCTAAAAAAAATGGTTTTGTAAATTTTGCTGTAAAAATGAGAAATCGCTGGTCAACTTTTAACCCTCATAACTTCCTAAAAAAAAAAATGTTGTTCCCAAAATTGTGCTGATGTAAAGTAGACATGTGGGAAATGTTATTTATTAACTATTTTGTGCCACATAACTCTCTGGTTTAACAGAATAAAAATTAAAAATTGGAAAATTACAAAATTTTCAAAATTTTCACCAAATTTCCATTTTTTTCGCAAATAAACGCAAAAATTATCAACCTAAATTTACCACTAACATGAAGCCCAATATGTCATGAAAAAACAATCTCAGAATCGCTAGGATCCGTTGAAGCGTTCCTGAGTTATTACCTCATAAAGGGACACTGGTCAGAATTGCAAAAAATGGCAAGGTTTTTAAGGTCAAAATAGGCTGGGTCATGAAGGGGTTAACATCACAGGACAACAAGGGAACCATATCAGTACAATAAAACATGGTCAAAAACAGTGTGTTTTTCCTTGATTTTTTTTATTTTTGGTATCTCCAATAGTTATAGCTGAGTTCTGCTATGTAATGCTGATTGTGAACTAATTTATTTTTTCAATTTTGTTTACAGATTTCTGGCAACAGGAGAAACGCTGTCATCGCTCCATTTCCAATACCGCCTGGGAATTTATACACTATCAGGCATCATTAAGTACACTTGTCGTGCTCTGTGGGACTCTTTGGTTGGAGAATTTCTTCCAGAGCCAAAAACAGACCGGTGGCTTGAAATAGCAGACCAGTTTCTCCATATCTGCCAGTTTCCAAATTGCCTGGGCGCTGTGGATGGCAAACACATCCGCATTCAAAAGCCTGCAGGAACCGGATCAGAATTCTTTAACTACAAGAAATATTTTTCGGTCGTCCTGATGGCTATTGCTGATGCGGGGTACAAATTTATTGCTGTGGACATTGGGGCTTATGGACGGTCCAATGACTCTCAAGTGTTTAAACTTTCTGCTATGGGGCGGAGACTGTACGGAAACACTTTTCAGTTTCCACCCCTTAGGCCTCTGCCTCAAACCTCTGGCCCACCTATGCCTTTCGTGTGTGTAGGTGATGAGGCATTCCAGCTGTCCGAACACCTCTTGAAGCCGTACGCCAGCAGAGGATTGACCCATACAAAGAGAATTTTCAACTACCGCCTCACAAGAGCCAGACGGATGATGGAGTGTGCGTTTGGGATTATGACAGCCAAATGGCGTGTCCTTTTGACTGCGATAAACTTGAAGACAGACTGTGGATGACGTTGTAAAAGCATGCGTGGTCCTATATAATTTTGTGATCACCAGGAAACCGATTTCTATTGAGGAACACAATCAAGAAACAACCTTGCACGACTACATCAACATTACCACTCGGAGTACACTGGCGGTTTCAAGAATGAGGGACCATTTTGCCCAATACTTTGTGTCACCAGAAGGTAGAGTAGACTGGCAGGATGACAGAGTGTGATCAATTGATTATTTATTTTAAAACTCTTTCTGTACCCACAATAAGGAAACTTTTCTACATTCTTGTGTGTTTTGTACTGTATGTTACCTTTTGGCCATAGTTGTGTACCTGTCTTATTTTTTTTAAATAACCCAAAGTATTTCACCTTTTTACAAAAAATGTGTACCTGCTAGGGGATAACCTCATAAAGTACACAAATTTTGGAAAAAGGTAAGATACTTTCTATACTCCACAACCCGGGACAAAACTTTGGCAAAAAGGTAAAATTTATGTTCCTCAAAGTTATGTAGATATTTTGGACATATTACCCTAACAGATGTTGGTGTTTGTGTACCCACATGTTTACCTGGTTTAATACATTTGTTACTTAACATCCTATAAAGAAATGACAGACAACATTTGCACACCACTTTATCTTTTATTAAAAAAAATATTTTTTAATGTAATTTGTTGTAAATGTGGCCTTTTTGCCAACTGTTGCAATTTGAATCAACTTTATTTTTTATTAAAATAGAATTTTTTATTTAACGATAGAAAGAAAACACATATTTAGAGTTGTGTGTATTGTGGGGTGGAAATAGTGGTGGAGGGGCTGCGGGACACTTTGACCGTGGGAGTGTGGAGGGACGACAGGGATGGTGGTGGTGAAGGAACAGGAAGAGGTGAAGGGGTAGAAAGAGTGAGAGAATGGGAAGACAAGTTAGAGGCAGAACAGGTGGGTGGTGGAGTGGAGGGTTGGGCAGGAGGAGCAGGTGACATGGTAGGGAATTGGAAGGGGGAAGGAGATCGGTAAGAGGTAGGAGTGTGGTACGGGGTAGGTGGCTGGTAGTGGGGAGGTTGCTGGTACTGGGGAGGTGACTGCAGTTGAGGAAGTGGCTGGATTTGGGGAGGTGGCTGGTACTGGGGAGGTTGCTGGAATTGGGTAGGTGGCTGGTACTGGGGAGGTTGCTGGAGCTGGGGAGGTGGCTGGTATTGAATAGGAGGGGGAGGAGGGACGGCGGCTGGAGGGGGGGAGGTGGAGGAACGACTGGGGTGGATGGAAGAGGTTGGGTGGTAACCTGCACTAGAGCAGCGTGGCACGTAAGCATTACGTACATCTGCTGGTCAGCAGATAGCGTTTCTATGCGCTCCACCACAGACCTAAAAAAGCTGTGATTTGGAGATGTTCTTGCTTCTGAATGCATGGTTTGCAGAAGTGTCTTTACCTCCAAAATGCTGGAGGTTATCTGATTAATGCCTGCGGCAAGTTGTTCAGATAATACTTTAAGACAGTTCTGGAAAGATGCATTCAAATGCAAGAACTCGGGCACATAGCTCCTTTCCTGACCCCTCTACCGCTGCCGCCCAGTACCCGCAGCTGTACTAGAGGTGGCAGTGGCAGAAGGGTGGGGTAAAGGGAATGCTATCTCCTCACCAGCAGCTGCATCGAATGCAGGCGGCCACGATGCTCCAGCGCTGGTGGATGAGTCTGCGGGATCGAATGTAAGGGAAGGCTGGGAAGGTGCAGATGTACCGGGGCGGTTGAAGTGTCCCTCGGTGTCGGTCTCCTGAGGGATCGCCCCAGAAGGCGCCAACTCTGCGGGCGCCCAAGTGCTGGTCACCGTGCTGTGGAATAAAGAGAAAACATACAATTAATATACAGATGTGGAATGGCCCTGGCTGCAAAAAAACATTTGATAGATGTTAACATTTTATGGTAATATTTACCTTTGGGTAACCATAGTTTCCCGCAGGAACGCCAGGGCTCGTGCGTACTTGTACTTGCTCTGGCGTCCTGCAGATCCACTCGGGGCCCGCATCTCCTTGTTGAACTCCTTCTTGAAGTGATCCCTCACAGACCGCCACCACTTCACAATTCTCTCACCTGAAACGAGAAAGCACACATTGGTTACTATACATCATCAGTGTTTCCCAAACTTCAGTCCTCGTGTCCCCAGAGGTCATGTTTTCAGTATTTCCATAGTGTTGCACAAATGCAATCCTGAAAACATGAACCGTGGGGGACACGAGGACTGAAGTTTGGGAAACACAGATTTACAGTCAGCAACCTGAACTATGCTTACGGTGTTTAGTTTGGGACCGAACATCGAGGTCCTCCCAGCGGTCCACTATTGTTCCACAGCGGCTCCCTTTCTCTGACCAGATCAATGAGGAGGTCGACGTCTATCCCCTCCTCACCGTCCGAATCGGGAGCACGTTGTGAAGCCTGTGAAATAAAAACAGAAAACAAAAACATTAGCCTCCACACTAGCAAGTGAAAAATAAAAAAAGGAAAAATGTTTAACAAAATTAAAAAAAATAATAATATATATACAAAAATTCAAAAACTATTTAGAAAAAGACAAAAAATATTTAAAAATTTATGGAAAAATACTAAAAAAGTTAAAAGCAAACCAAAAAAATTCGAAATTAAAAATGTAAAAAAAAAAATTTCCAAGAAAAGGATTAATTTTTACCAAAAATTTAAATTGGAAGAAAAAAAAAAACTTACACGGTGGTAACCGCCGCCGCTCTCACAACGACGACTCTGGGAGGCGCTGTGAGGACCCCTTTGTTGGCTACCAGATCCGAGAGACTAAAAAGAAAAGATAAAAGTTTGTGATATACAGTAGGCATGTGTTGCCCGCTGTGTGAAGTATGTACTAAATGGTTTTCTATGTGTTGTGTGTAGTGTGATGTTGTGTTTCTGCGATTGATGCAGGATACTTACGAATTGTGAGCCCACTCCGGGTATCTCTCCACCCGTCCTTCTTCCTCTGGGAGCTCCTCTTCATCTTGCGATTCCTGTTATTAAAAAGACAATCAATACATATATCCCACAGATGATTGTGGAGAAAAAATAAATGATATATTTTTACCACCAAATGCTGACGATGGGAAGGAGGGCTCCCAGAAGAAGATGTCTCCAACTCCTGCTGCAGCTCCACTGACTCCGGTTCAGCTGAAGCCGCAGTTTCAGCGGCTAAAGCCGCAAGTGCAGCTACTACCACCGCTGTTTGCCTGTCTATGCTGTGGAAGAAAGACACAAAAAGAGCCAGTGAATATATGTACTGTATATTCCTTGGTCATGGCTGAAAATGCAAAAATTTAAATTTTTTTGGGGGAATGTGGGATGTCATATTTACTTTCTGCTGGCTGTCCTCCTCTCTTCAAGTAGATCCTCCTCTCCACCTGCTGCTGCTGCCGCCTCTCTTTCTAGTCTTCTGCTGTTGAGTAAGGACTAGTGTTGAGCGATAAGATACCGCAAGTATCGGGTATCGGCCGATATTAGCTCTATCGGCCTTTCGATACTTATTTACGATATTTTCGTCTTATCGGATACCGGAATCGGGATTGTCACTGTCAGTGTCCGTCGGTCGGGTCTGTCAGGAGTCAGCGGCACTTACCTGGCAGAAGATCTCCGGCGGTCACGGGTTGGACTGCTTCATGGCCGCCATCATCTTTCCCCGGCGGTCACATGCAGTTTCTCGCGATAACTGCAGTGACTGCTGGGTAATCCCGGCCGTAAAGCAGTCAGTCCGATGACGTCACCGCCGGGGAAGCAGGTAATCAGCTGTGCTGCGTCGCGATGACAGGCTCTGCAATCAACGGTGACATTAACCCCTTATTACCCCACTTGCCACCGCTACAGGGCAGTGGGAAGAGCCGGGTAAAGTGCCACAATTGGCACATCTTTTGATGCGCCAAATGTGGGGCTGCTGTAGCCTGGTATTATCAGGCTGTTGAGGGCCAAAATCCATGGGCCTTGACAGTCTTTTAATACCAGGCCGCAGCAGTCTGCATTTTACTTGGCTGGTTAACAAAAATAGGGGGACCCCTACGCCGTTTTTTTTTCGAGGGGATCCCCTATTTTTGTTAACCAGCCAAGCTAAGCAGACTGCTGTGGCCAGGTATTATCAGGCTTGCAAGGTCCATGGATATTGGATCCTTACCAGCCTGAAAAACCAGGCCTCAGCGGTCTGCTTCATCAGGCTGGTTAACAAAAATAGGGGGGACCCCACGCCAATTTTTTTCGAGGGGATCCCCTATTTTTGTTAATCAGCCAAGATATGCAGACTGCTGTGGCCTGGTATTATCAGGCTGGCAAGGTCCATGGATCTTGGCTCCTTAACAGCCTGAAAATCCAGGCCTCAGCGGTCTGCTTCATCTGGCTGGTTAACAAAAATAGGGGGGACCCCACGCCAATTTTTTTCGAGGGGATCCCCTATTTTTGTTAATCAGCCAAGATATGCAGACTGCTGTGGCCTGGTATTATCAGGCTGGCAAGGTCCATGGATCTTGGCTCCTTAACAGCCTGAAAATCCATGCCTCAGCGGTCTGCTTCATCTGGCTGGTTAACAAAAATAGGGGGACCCGACGCCATTTTTTATTCGAAGGGAACCCCTATTTTTGTTAATCAGTTCCCTCTGACGTCACTGATTGTGTCCCTGGCTGACCTGAAGTGAAAGTGGAAAGCAATCAATTAAGCTTTCCACTTCCTCTCCTGTCAGCCAGGAGAGGAACTCATTCATTTGGGGGTTTACTGTGAGGCTGCAGCATTAGCTGCGGTCCCTGCAGTAAACATTAACCCTTTCTGAAGGATTACACCGTGGGACCTGACTGTGCATGGGATAGGTAAGAATAATTTTGCTTTTTTATTTTATTTTTATTACAGGAAATGGTTTTTGCAGTCAAATAAAAGATGGTCAAAAACATATGTCTTTATTTCATTAAAATTATTTTTAATTAAAGTGTGTGTGTTTTATTTTTATTTCATGCAATAGGATTAATAATTGATAGTTGTCTAATTGACAGCTCTCAATTATTAACCTGGCTTAAGGTCACCTTTCAATTGCAATGTGGCTTTAACCCCATATTAACCCATTCGCCACCGCTACAGTGCAATGGGAATAGACGGGCAAAGTGCCAGAAAGGGCGAATCTAATTATAGATTTGTCTTTTCTGGGGTGTCTGGGGGCAGATGTTAGTAGTCAGGGGGGGCCAAAAATAATGGTCCCTCTCTGGGCTATTATTATCTGCCCCCATTCGCTGGCTTTGTCTGTCTGGTTGCGAAAATAGGGCGGGAGCCCACGCATTTTTTTTCAACAATTTTACACCTCATATATATATATATATATATATACATGTCATTGAATTTGTGACACATATATATATATATTTATATTTATAGTTCATACACTTCTACATAGTATAATAGCCGCTAATTCAATTGACGGCTTTTGTGAAAATGCAGAACCCGACATGAAATGACACTTGGTGTACATAGGGTTAACCATGTCTTTTCATGTCCTTTGCTATCTGATTTGCACAAACAATTACATCAGACTATGTGTGCAAAATTTCACACCTGTAGGGGTTAATTAAGGGTGTAAATTCGTAGCAAAAAAGTCCGTTTTTTTTACAACGAATTTACACCTTTAATTAACCCCTACAGGTGTGAAATTTTGCACACATAGACTGATGTAATTGTTTGTGCAAATCAGATTGCAAAAGACATGAAAAGACATGGTTAACCCTATGTACACCAAGTGTCATTTCATGTCGGGTGCTTCTGTCTTTTCACAGAAGCCGGCTTTACCCGGCAATTGAATCAGAGGATATTTTACTATGTAGAAGTGTATAAACTATACATATATGTATATATATATGTTACAATGACATGTATATATATATATATATATATATATATGTATTCTATGTGTGTATATTTAGTGTTTACAAGGAAATAAAGGTTTTTTTTAGTTGCAATATTTTGTTCCCATAGACTTACATAGGACTTCCGGTATCGGAATCGGATATCGCCGATATTTAGTGATATCGGCGATACCATTCCGATCCGATATTTTTAGATATCGAGCAGTATCGCTCAACACTAGTAAGGACACAAAAAGGGCCAGTGAATATATGTATAATCCTTTCTCTCTGGCTGAAAGAGAAAAAAAAGATTAAATATTTGGGGAAATGAGGGATGTCATATTTACTTTCTGCTGGCTGTTCTCCTCTCTGCAACTAGCTGCTCCTCTCCCCTTGCTGCTGCTGCTGCTGCCGCCTCTCTTTGACGTCTTCGGCTGTTGAATAAGGACACAAAAAGGGCCAGTGAATATATGTTTATTCCTTGGCCCTGGCTGAAAGAGAAAAAAAAGTGATTACATTTTTTGGGAAATGGTGGATGTCAGATTTACTTTCTGCTGGCTGTCCTCCTCTCTTCAAGTAGATCCTCCTTTCCCCTTGCTGCTGCTGCCGCCTCTCTTGCTGCCTCTCTTTCTAGTCTTCTGCTGTGGAATAAACAGACAAAAAGGGCCAGTGAATATATGTATATTCCTTGGCCCTGGATGAAAAAAATAAAAGTCAAACATGGACTGGAGTGAGCTTAATGGTGTACGGAATACAACATCCTGTCATGAATTGGACACATAAACAGTACCAGGGGGACCCACCCTATCACTGGAAAAAAATGCACACTTGATACAGTACCAGGGGGACCAACCCCATCACAGCAAAAAAAAAACCACATTCTACAGTACCAGGAGATCCACATTATCAATTGAAAACATGCACATTATACAGTAGCAGGGGATACACATTATCACTTGAAAAATTGCAGATAGCAGGGGATCCACATAATCAATTGAAAACATGCACATTATACAGTAGCAGGGGATACACATTATCACTTGAAAAATTGCAGATAGCAGGGGATCCACATAATCAATTGAAAACATGCACATTATACAGTAGCAGGGGATACACATTATCACTTGCTAACCATGCACATTTTAAACAGTACCAGGGGATCCACTTAATCACAGTGAAAACATGCACACTTGATACAGTACCAGGGAGACCAACCCCATCACAGCAAAAAAACGCATTCTACAGTACCATGAGATCCACATTATCAATTGAAAACATGCACATTATACAGTAGCAGGGGATACACATCACTTGAAAAAATGCACATAGCAGGGGATCCACATTATCAATTGAAAACATGCCCATTATACAGCAGCAGGGGATACACATTATCACTTGAAAAATGCACATTATAAAGTAGCAGGGGATGCACATTATCAATTGAAAACATGCACATTATACAGTAGCAGGGGATCCACATTATCACTTGAAAAAATGCACATAGCTGGGGATCCACATTATCACTTTAAAAAATGCACATTTTATACAGTACCAGGGGATCCACATTATCACTTCAAAACCATGCACATTTGAAACAGTACCAGGGGGACCCACCCCATCACTGGAAAACCATGAACATTTCATACAGTACCAGGGGGACCAACCCCATCACAGCAAAAACATGACTTTAAAACTGTACCAGGGTGCAAAGACACCGCACTGCACTAGCTCAGGCAGCAGTGGTGACAGATGCGTGGTAAAATTTGGGCTGGGGGATGTGATATTTACCGTCTGCTGTCCTGGCGCTCCATTGCCGTATCTGCTGCTGCAAAAACTTCTGCTGGTGATTGTTCTGCTGGTGGTGCTGGTGATGGTCCTCGTGCTGGTGATGGTCCTCATCTTTGTCTTGCTCTCTTGGCTGGATGCATGGTAATGTCTGAGTGTCCCACTGCATGCTTTTATATTTGTTTGTTGTGGGCTGGTATATCAATTGAAAAAACTGGATCCGGCCACTGAATCCGGCTTCTGCCGGATCCGCCGCATTGCGGAGACAAAAAATGTTACAGTAGCCATTTTTTCCAGACGCCGGACTGCGACCAGACACCGGATCCGGCAAAAACCGGACGCGCCGCAGGGACATGCATCGCGATCCGGCGCTAATGTTACTCAATGGAAAAAAAAAACGGATCCGGCATTACATTTCGCCGGATGCAGTATGACAAAAAAAGTCCGGAGCGCGCCGTCAGACGCAAAACGGATGTGTGAAAGAGGCCTTAATGACGAATAATTGTAGGCTGTATCCTGGCTCTCATACCTCCCATAGCCACTGATGTTATTAATCATGTACTTTCCTATTCCTGTCATCACCATGCCCCTTTTGCTGATCACTTCATCCAATGATTCGTCCGCCATATTTTTACTAAAACCCTGCACCTTCCCAGCAGCAACTGTGTAGGAAAACACGTTACAGTTTTGCAAGATCTTTTTTTTAATGCCCCTAAAACAAAAAAAATTACACACTATGTTGATATCTACCTCCAGGTGGAAATATTTGCCAGTGTATGGGCATTCAAAGTGTAGGAGACCTGCTCCTTTAAATTGGGCCTAATTTTTAATCAGGCCTTCATCAACGTCTCATCATCCCCTGCCAGTAGATCACCAGGGATAACGTGTTCCGTGCTGCTACAGACAGTGTCGAATTCCTAACAAGGGTGTGTGGTTATGCTGGACGTAAATACTTGTTATGGAAAAGGTTGAGGTGTACCCCACAGGGAAAAATGTTTGCCAGCCCATACACTTGGTGTATGGGCATTCCAAGTGTAGGAGACCTGCTTCTTTCAATTGGGCCTAGTTTTTAATCCGACCTTCCTCCACGTCTCATCAGCCGCTGCCAGCAGATCACCAGGGTCAACGTGTTCCGTGCTGCTACAGACAGTGTCGAATTCCTAACAAGGGTGTGTGGTTATGCTGGACGTAAAATACTTGTTATGGAAAAGGTTGAAGTGTACCCCACAGGGGAAAATGTTGGCCAGCCAACACACTTAGGATATGGTCATTACAAGTCTAGGAGACCCGCTCCTTTTTAATGGCACATTTTTTATTAAGAGGCCCTCCTCCATATTACTTCCAAGGGGTGATTGGGCTTATTGGGGTGCATATGACATTGTAGCAGGGTACCTGTGAAGGACCGTATTTCAAAACACAAGTCCACAATCAGGTGCCAAAATACACTCCTTCCTATCCCACATCACTTCATAACAAAAGGTCACACCATAGCCCAATTCAGGTTCCAAATTCTGGAACAAGTCCCACAACCAAGGAGGGGTGGTGATCGTGTACGACAACTTAAACGCCGCGAGGCATATTGGATCCACACTTTAGACACCTTGTCACTAGAGTTGAGCGATACTTTCCGATATCCAAAAGTATCGGAATCGGAATGGTATCGCCGATACCCAAAAAATATCGGCGATACCCGATACCGATACCGGAAGTCCAATGTAAGTCTATGGGAACAAAATATCGAAATTAAAAAAAAACCATTCTTGCCTTGTAGGTTAATTGTACATGAAGGAAAACAACAAAGAGTAATGTAGAATGTATTGGGGGAGGTTGAGGAGACATTAAAGGCATAGATGTTTAACCCAATCCAATGGAATAGCATTAATTTTTTTTTTTTAGGAAATACGTTCGGATTGACGAAGAAATTGACAATGTTGTTAACCTTTTTTCTATTTTGGCAAATATGTATGTTTCACAACTTCCATGCTCTTCACCTTTTTAACTTTTGCCACACTTTCTCCTTCATAATCTTCAGCAGCATCATCTTTGTCATCAAATTATTCTTCATCTTCACCTTCTTTATCTTCTTCTAAAACTTCTTGCTTTTCATCTTTTTGTTAACATTACTCATATTGTTCTTTTTAAACTATTATTCTTCTTCATATTATAGTCCTTCATCTTCTTCATCATATTCTTATTTGTGACATAGATTCCTGTACTTGTAATCTGTAAAAGTATGATTTTTTCATCGTTCCGTTCTTGCTGCCACAAAAGATTTAAATTACAACAGTATTTGTCCGTGTTCAGTTTAGCCTGCAGCATCAGGCATTTACCAGGGGCACCACGAGGAGGAACGGACTCACCCCCATACACTGCTTAGTCTTCTTCTGCTTATAATTTAGAGCATATATTTTGTTCTTCATTTTGGTCTTATACTTCATGTTCTTCTGCTTTTAGATCTTCTGCTTATTGTTCTTGTGTCTCTTGTTCTGTATCTTGTATTTGTAGCACAACCTTGTACCAGCTGATATTACTGGGACACGGTTACTAAGCAGGAGGTACCTGTGCTCCAAAGCACTACCAAGGACAAGCAGACATTGCAGGAACTCGGATACCGAGATGGAGGCACCTAGGCCAAAGGCACTGCGGAGAACCAGTTGACGGCACTGGAACCCCGACGGGTAGCAGAAGGTACAAGAGCCAATGCAAGTAACGAGGACCAGCTAACTGTGCTGGAACCCGGAGGGGCAGCAGAAGGAAAAGAGCCAATGGCACAACCGAGGACCAGCTGACGTTACTGGGACACGGTTACTAAGCAGGAGGTACCTGTGCTCCAAAGCACTACCAAGGACAAGCAGACATTGCAGGAACTCGGATACCGAGATGGAGGCACCTAGGCCAAAGGCACTGTGGAGAACCAGCTGACGGTACTAGAACTCGGACGGGTACCATAAGGCACCCATGAAAATGTAAGTTGACAGGCCGCAAGCCGTCTGCAGTTACCAAATCACACAGTCCTACAGTGGGTGCTTGTCCTATTTTCACAATGGAAAGAGCCTTTATTTACATATCCCACAGCTCACATAGGAATCACCTAAACTGCAGGCACCATAGAGTCGGATAACCGGAATGCAACATGACAGGACAACTTATTGGAGGCTAATTTACGTTGACACTGCCAGGAAATAGCTGTAGTTCTGTAACCAGGGTGGGCATGAGTCAGTACCCGTGCCAATTACTTCCGAGCAACAACTGGCGGTGTTGGAGCCCAGGGATGAGAGGAGGACAGGGTGGAGGCAGCATGACTTTTTGTCGTACACACAGCAGGGGAACAGCTGCCATTACTCAACCCCAGTAACACAGGAGCAAGTGTTGACTGTGCTAACAGCACTTACAGGCAACAACTGGCGGTGTTGGAGCCCAGGGTCCAATGCATCGACTTCAATTGCTTCCACCTCCTCTCAGGAACACAGCACTGTTGATCAACCATCTGTCTCTTCACCGCCTGCCAAATTGCCCAGTCAGTCAGAGAGTTCTGTACAGGAGCCAGCTGAGTCTCTGCTTCTGTTCTCAGAATCTGTTGGTTTGCAAACAGGGGCACAGCCAAGCAGCATTCTGGAATGTGAAGAAGAGGGAGTATGCAGTGATGCGCAACAGCTGTGTCTCTCTGAATCTGAAGAGGCGGGTGAGACAGTGCCGATGGTCAGCACACCGCAGAACGCATCTGATGATGATGAGACTCAGGTGCCAGTTTCTGTTGAGCATGGTGTTGGCCAGACCACCCAACAGCAGCAGGTGTTGGAAGAGGTTAGTGGAGATGATGAGGTCCAAGACCCAACATGGCGTGAGGAACAGGAAGGTGGTGGTAGCAGCTCTGAGGAAGCGATTGCCCCAACGGTACAAACAGGAGGGAGAGTTAGGCTGCATACTTTGTTGCCTGTAGCCTCCATTTTGGCACCTGTTCGGATTTCTCTTACAAAAGTCTAAACGGACGCTCCCAGGACTTGCACTGCGTGGTCCTTTTTTCACACACTTGCAGATGATATTTGCTATGTCAAATGCAAGCTGTGTAATCAAAAAGTAAAAAGAGGTAAAGTGTCAGTAACCTCAATACCACAAATATGTGTAAACATGTGCGGAGAAAACAAGTAGTTGAGTTACAAAGACACACTGAAGATGTACAGTCTATATCGAATCACTGCACAAGTTTAACTGCATATGTCATGGTTAAATTTGAAATTTTTATTGCACACTTGATGTGAAAAAATAAAATAGCTATGAGACTACTGACTGACGTTTTGGGCAACGCAGTGGCCTTTATCAAATAGTCGCTGGAAGAGATAGAAAAATTTACAGTCAATGACAATGTATAATATATACAATATATACATAGGGTGAAGAATATATATACATAGGAATTAGGCAACATGTTAAACATTTGGGTGATACTGTAGAACACGGAGAATTATCCATCTAGGGTATGTGGGTGGATAATGTAGTTTTTTGTTGATTTTTGGGAGTGTGTAGAAAACAGGGGTGATGGGGTATTGAATATTAAGGAATGTCATAGTCTTACAGTCTATGGTGATCAATTAAAGATGTTTTTTCAGGATACGATCAATTTTTTGACAGATGTAAAATGTAGGGTCACAATTGAGTTGTCTGTAGGTTAGGTTAACTGACAGTTGTCTATGAATTTCGGCAATAGATTGGGTCTTATTCATAATAACGATAGCATCCCCCTTATCTGCTGGTTTAATAATAATGTTGGGGTTATCTTTCAGATATTTTATGGCTTGTTTATCTGTGGGTGTCAGGTTGTGGCGTATCGGGTGTAGGCCCAATCTCGGCAAACCATCCACGAGCACAGGCTCTGAATGCTGGCATTGCAAAACTCCTGTCCCTTGAAATGCTGTCATTCAGGCTGGTGGAGACTGACAGTTTACGGAACTTAATGGCATTGGCAGTCCCACAATACAATGTGCCAAGCTGATTTTATTTCAGCAGGCAAGCCGTCCCTGGTCTGCAAAAGCATGTTGTTGAGGTTAAAATTAAACATGCGCTACTAAACTCCGTCAGTAGCAATGTCCACCTGACCACCGCTGCGTGGACCAGTACCCATGGCCAGGGACGATACCTTTCCCTTACTGCCCATTGGGTCAATGTTGTGGAGCCGGGTACAGATCTTGCGAGTGGCGCTGTACGTGTTCAGGCAACTACAAGGATTGCGGGAATCAAGTCTGTACACATTGACTCCTCCTTCTCCAGTTCCTCAGAAACATCGTTGCGGGAGCCGTCACGGTCTACCTCCACATGGACCCGTGAACGCTTAATAAGAATCTTTAGTTATATAGCGCCAACAGATTACGCAGCGCTTTACAGTTTAACAGTTTCAGAACACAAGTCATAAGTAACAACGTTACCAATACAATAATGAAAGCAATATAATCCGCACATGCTCGTGAGAGCTTACAATTTACAAATATGTGGGGGAGATACAAAGTACAGGTGTTTATATACAATGGTGTATTTAGAATGATGGCCCAGCCATTTTGAGGGAGTGAGGGATGGATGGAGATAGTGAATGGGCTACACACACACACAGTTACACATAGAATGACTTTGATTAGTGAATGTGATAGGCCGCTCTGAACAAATGTGTTTTGAGTGTGGAAGTAGGGCTGTTAATGGGGATGTTGAAGTCTCCAAGGATAAGGGTTGGTACTTCTGAGGACATGAAAGTGCGGCAGCCAGGCAGAGAAGTGGTCAAGGAACTGTGTGGGCGAGCCTGGGGTCCGATATATTACCGCTACTCTGAGGGAGAGGGGACGAAAGAGCCTGATGGTGTGGACCTAATAATTTGCAAAATCTTAATCTAAAATTTACATGTTACATATTTACATCTAGTATAAAACATTTAACCATTAAGCCTACTTACAGAACAAGGAAGTGTAAAAAAACTTGTGCTTAAAAAAAAAGTGCAAATAAAATGTGAGAAGGGCAGTGTAACAAATAATTTAGGAAAAAGATTAACATCAAGTGCTGTGTGCTGTGTAAGAGCCAGACACATTAACATGAAATCAGTCTGGAATAGCGGTGATTTTCTCCCCATAACCCGAGTAACATTCTGGGGAGAGGGGTGTAGAGTCAACGATCAGCAACTAGCTACGGTAGATCAAATACCTGAAAAAAAAAAAAGTTATTTAACATTCATAAGATACATTTTATTTTATAAAAAAAAAAAAAAAATTATTTAACATTCAGAAGATACATTGTATTTAAAAAAAAAAAAAGAAATTTATTTAACATTCCTAAGATAATTTTTTTTAAAACATAAAAACTATAATACACAGCAGGATCTTTAGTAAAAACCAGACTTACCACTGTAACCTCTTAATCCTTGCAAGCTTCAACACAACGTTGACAAGGTACACAGCAGGGGTGGTCGGTCTCCTAGACAACGAGCAAACTCCTTCATGTTGAGAGAGGCCACCATCTCCTTAGCTTTCTGGTACTTTCTGTGGGAATGAGCTTGTCTCCAACCAGCCAGGAATATCCATTGAATGGCACACCATGGTTTGGTATTAGCACCCAGTACCAAAAGTGAAGCCAACCACAGTTCCCATTTCTCATGAACTTTATTTGATATACTGGCTGGCCAAACATTAGTTTCTCACAAAGGAGCTGAAGACCCTGAGTGGTAGTAGGTGCAAGTCTCTCCAGCATGACCTGTTTGTTAGATATTTGCCGTCTACACCTAAAGAACATCTCTAGAATCCGCCCTTTTCTCACCATGGAAACAACAAAAACCCTCACTGTAGCATTGATCCACTCCTGCCTGGACTACTGCAATGCTCTATTACTTGGCCTCCCCATTACTCGACTATCCCCTCTCCAGTCCATCCTTAATGCAGCAGCCAGGGTCATCCATCTGGCTAATCGGTACTCGGACGCGTCCGCTCTTCGCCAGTCCTTACACTGGCTGCCCATTCATTATAGGATCCAATTCAAAGTACTGGTTCTCACCCACAAAGCTCTCCACAGTGCAGCACCCCCCTACATCTCCTCCCTCATTTCTATCTATCGGCCTAACCGACTGCTGCGCTCTGCAAATGACTTTCGACTAACCTCTGCAGTAATCCGTACCTCCCACTCCCGACTCCAAGACTTCTCCCGCGCTGCGCAAATCCTCTGGAATGCTCTACCACAAGAAATTAGGACTATCCACAATTTGCCTGGTTTCAGGCGCTCCCTCAAAACACATTTGTTCAGAGTGGCCTATCACATTCAATAACCAAAGTCGTTCTATGTTTAAGTGTGTATGTGGAGCCCATTCACTATCTCCATCCATGCCTCACTCCCTCAAGATGGCTGGACCATCATTGGAAATGCACCATTATATATACACACCTGTACTTTGTAGCTCCCCCACCTCATTGTAGATTGTAAGCTCTCACGAGCAGGGTCGGCTTATTTTGCTTTAATTATTGTATTGTTAACGTTGTTACCTATGACTTGTGTTTTGAAACTGTTAAAGTGTAAAGCGCTGCGGAATATGTTGGCGCTATATAAATAAAGATTATTATTATTATTATTATTATATCAAAGGGAGAAGAGGATTGGGCCTTGACAAGTCTTATTGAATGTTGGAGCCAGTCCACCGTATAAAAGCAGCCATAGAGTGTCCGGGTACCTGCTTGGATTTCGATCAAAATGAAGACTACTTTGATGTACATGTACACCAATTCGAGAAAAATGACAAGGATGAGGCAAAATATTTAGACTTGAGAGTCCTCAGTGGTTGATACCTTTTAATGGCTAACTGAAAAGATGGTAACAAATTGCAAGCTTTCGAGACTACTCAGGTCTCTTCATCAGGCATAGACTAATACAACATCTGAAGAATCACATATTTATACACAAAATAGCACAGAAAAATGCAATAGGTAGGACAAGTGACATGAAGCAGAACTGTCATTATGGCAGAGGGATTAACATAAATATGACTAGTTCATAGATAAGGAGTGAAGGTTTTATTACCCTCTGATTGGGGTCTGGTATTGTGTTGTGATGACCCTAAAAGGTCAGGGAGGCAGATTCCTTAATTGTTGTAGAACGACATAAAACTCTGGGATATATTCATCCCAGCACTAAGAGTGTCAAAGGTCATCATAAGTTTATATTCCCAGACTTTTCTATCCTTCTCAGATTTGAAGTTAGATTTTAATACAAGTAATTCCATATCTGTCATGCTATGACCGGGCATACAAAAGTGTTTGGCCACAGGTAAATCCATTCTTTTTTCTCTTATCGTGTGGCGATGAGAATTCATCCTTGTTCTCAGTTTTTGCCCGGTCTCCCCCACATACAGACCCCCAGTTGGACATTTAGTACATATAATTAGGTACACCACATTAGATGTGATGCAGCTGAAAGTACCTGGTATCTTGTAGTCCTGATGGGAGTTGGGGATCTTTATCCTGTCCGTGGTCATTATAGATGTACAGGTCTTGCATTTCTTTTGTCTGCAAGGAAAGGTTCCTGCAGCTGTTGGGGAGGACAGGGAGCTTCTGACAATGATGCTTCTTAGATTTGGGGGCTGCCTAAAACATAGTAGTGGGGGGTCTGGAAATATGGATTGTAATCGGGCATCTTTTTGTAGTAAAGGTTGTAGTTTCCGTGCAGCTCCCCTTAGCATCTCCAGACTTGGATTGTAGGTGACCACTAGAGGCACCCGGTTATTTTCTTCTTTAGCTTTGTAATGTAGCAGGTGATTCCTTGATATTCTGTATGCCCGGTCATAGCATGACAGATATGGAATTACTTGTATTAAAATCTAACTTCAAATCTGAGAAGGATAGAAAAGTCTGGGAATATAAACTTATGATGACCTTTGACACTCTTAGTGCTGGGATGAATATATCCCAGAGTTTTATGTCGTTCTACAACAATTAAGGAATCTGCCTCCCTGACCTTTTAGGGTCATCACAACACAATACCAGACCCCAATCAGAGGGTAATAAAACCTTCACTCCTTATCTATGAACTAGTCATATTTATGTTAATCCCTCTGCCATAATGACAGTTCTGCTTCATGTCACTTGTCCTACCTATTGCATTTTTTCTGTGCTATTTTGTGTATAAATATGTGATTCTTCAGATGTTGTATTAGTCTATGCCTGATGAAGAGACCTGAGTAGTCTCGAAAGCTTGCAATTTGTTACCATCTTTTCAGTTAGCCATTAAAAGGTATCAACCACTGAGGACTCTCAAGTCTAAATATTTTTCTATCTACTGGCTAACACGGTACGAAGATACACATCTTTCCTATAGATAAGGATAGAAAGTTTTATTGCCCTCTGATTGGGGTCTGGTTTTGTGTTTTCATGCCCCTGGAAGGGCAGAGACGCAGATTCCTTAATTGATATAGAATGACATAAATCCGTGTGATCTATTCATTCCATCACTAACAGTGTCAAAGGTCATGATGAGCTTATATTCTGAAACCTTTGTATCTTTCTCATATTTGAAGTTATATTTTAATAACAGTAATTCCATATCCATCATGCTATGACCGGGCATACAAAAGTGTTTTGCCACAGGTAAATCCATTATTTTTTCTCTTATTGTGTGGCGCTGATAATTCATCCTTGTTCTCATTTTTTGGCCGGTCTCCCCTCACTTGTCCCTCCCTCACTTATCTTACCTATTCCTGTGTCCTGTTGTGTGTAGAAATATGTGATTCTTCATTTTTTGTTTTAGTCTTAGCCTGATGAAGAGACCTGAGTATTCTCGAAAGCTTTGAATTTGTTACCATATTTTCAGTTAGCCATTAAACGGTATCAACCACAGAGGACTCTCAAGTATAAATATTTTTCTATTCTTGGAATTGAAATTCATCATTTTATTGTCCTAGTAAAACTTCATTTATTCTTGTTTGAAGTACATACATTTGCAATGGCCACGTAACAAGGCAATAACTCAATATTTATGCTTACACCCTCCTTAACCCTGGGCTTCAACACCGCCAGTTGCTGCTCAGAAGTGTTAGATGCACAGATGAAAACAATCGCTGATGTGTTTGTGGGGTTCAGTAACGCCTGCTGTTCCCCTGCTGTGTGTCTGGCAAAAATTACTGCTGCTAACTACAACTTCAACTTCAAACATCTCATACTAGGCCTCTGCCTACACCCTCCTTGACCCTGGGCTTCAACACCGCCAGTTGCTGCTCAGAAGTGTTAGATGCACAGATGAAAACAATCGCTGATGTGTTTGTGGGGTTCAGTAACGCCTGCTGTTCCCCTGCTGTGTGTCTGGCAAAATTACTGCTGCTAACTACAACTTCAACTTCAAACATCTCATACTAGGCCTCTGCCTACACCCTCCTTGACCCTGGGCTTCAACACCGCCAGTTGCTGCTCAGAAGTGTTAGATGCACAGATGAAAACAATCGCTGATGTGTTTGTGGGGTTCAGTAACGCCTGCTGTTCCCCTGCTGTGTGTCTGGCAAAAATTAATACGTTTTTTTTCTCCCCTTTTTGGTCAATCTTTTTTCCTAAGAGTTTAACTAAACTGTGTAGGGTTTTCTTTCTGTTTTTTCTTTTTAAATCTAACTTTTGTTTTTAAAGTTTTTCTTTTAAGTACATTTTTAAATGATTTTGGAGAGATTTTTTTTTTTCTAATCAACTTATTTTAGAGTTTTATTCTCCAACCATTTTTTTTTTTCTCTACTAGCTTGCTTTAGACTAAGGTCAGAAGCACAGATAAGGAAACTGCAGGCTGAGGGAGAACACACACACAAACTGCGCAGCGGCTTTACTTACCCCTCCCATCAGGCATTCAGCGAAGACACACAGAACCAGAATGCAGCAGTTTTCAGATTTGTAATCACCTTTGTTGAATAGGTTTTTGGAATAGACACAGTACGTGAGAATCAAAGGGCTAGGCATGTGAATAGAAGGTCAGAGTACGTGAGAAGCAAATAGACAGGCAGCCTTTACGCTGCATAATGAAATGTTTTTTTTTTTTCTTGTTTTTTGTTTGAAAGGTAACGGGAAAGTTTGTTAATAGATTACCATCTGCTATAAAAGAGCAGTGGTGCATCATGTAGAAGGTACAGCAAGTTAATTTGAACGGACCAGGAAGTGATTTTTTATGTGAATAAGATTGAAAAGGTGTTAAATCGTCTGTGAGAAAAAGATCACTGACATGTCACAAGAGCAGAATTCAGAGTCACACACATCACATGTCCATCATATGGAGACACGGGACAGGTGTAGGCTGCTCTCATTGAATAAGGGGCCTTGTACAGGGAAAAACGCTCCCCGCCTCTCTCCACAGGGAGAAGGCATTTTTGTTTCAACCATCCCCTCTCAAGAGTCACAGGGGGGACACCCTCTCCTTTTTCTTCTCTCAGTCCCTTTCTCCGTCTTCTTCAGACTTCTCTCCTCTTTCCTCGCTGCCATCCCTCTCATTCCTTCTTTCCCCTCCCTCACATCTCTGACACATCCATTTTCTTCCTCTTCCTCTTCTTCTATCTCTTACTCTCCAACTCTCAAATCTTCTTCATCTTCTTCTACTTCTCCCCCTCCATCTTTCTCCTCTCTCACTCCTCCATCTTTCTCTCCTTTCCCCCTTTCACTCTTCTCTCCCTCCCCTCTTTCCTTTTCCTCCCTTTCTCCTCCCACACCACACCCACCTGCTCGTGCTTGCTCTCCTCCTCCTTCCTCCTCTCAGGCACATCCCACCTCTTTTTCACCCTCTCCTCCTTCATTTTTTTCCTCTCTCCCCGCCATCTCTCCCCCCTCCTCTTTCCCTCGCTCCTCCCTCACACCTCCCTTCTCTTCCTTTTTTTTTTTCTACTTCGTTATCAACTGGGTCAACGCCCAATCAAAGCAATGTGGTGTCCCTGTATTCAGTGCCTCCAGCAACAGGGCACCCTGTCTATCCCAAGCACAGTACAAACATTGCCAGTCATTATATCAGGAGAAGAAAGTGCAAATCTCCTACACAAAACGCTGCATGTAGCCCCCAGACACAACAACTAGTAGAGCCCACAGCTAGGGCTTCACAGAGGGGTGGTATAGCTGAAGACAAAAATGAGGAACCTCAGTGCCGAGCAGGGCTGCCAGCATGGAACCATGACACTGATCCACCGCAGCCTCAGTGTAACGGGTCTGGGAGGCGGAACCTCCGAGCTTTATTATACAAGGAGGCTTTCCTTGTAAAGGAGCGGGTGGCGCCCGGGGAGACGGACAGGAAGTCACTGCAACTGACAGGGGCAGTCTCTGGACAGACAGGTGGGAGGTCACGGCAAGTGACCGGGGCAGTCTCTGGATAGACAGGTGGGAGGTCACGGCAAGTGACCGGGGCAGTCTCTGGATAAACAGGCGGGTGGTCACGGCAAGTGACCGGGGCAGTCTCTGGGTAGACAGGCAGGTAGTCACGGCAAGTGACCGGGGCAGTCTCTGGGTAGACAGGCAGGTAGTCACGGCAAGTGACCGGGGCAGTCTCTGGGTAGACAGGCAGGTAGTCACGGCATGTGACCGGGGCAGTCTCTGGATAAACAGGCAGGCAAGGGACCGGGGCAGTCTCTGAATGGACAGGTATATACGACCTGAGATGGTGGAGCCTCCCGGTAGGCTAGCAGGCAGATGACAGATGAGCGCCCCCAAGTGAGCAGGCGAGAGTCTCTGGAATAGCCGATGGACACCGCAGGTGATGGCCGAACCTCCAGGTAGGCTTGCAGGCAGATGGCAGATGAGCGCCCCCAAGTGAGCAGGCGAGAGTCTCTGGAATTGCCGATGGTCACCGCATGTGACGGCCGAACCTCCAGGCAGGCTTGCAGGCAGATGGCAGATGAGCGCCCCCAAGTGAGCAGGCGAGAGTCTCTGGAATTGCCGATGGTCACCGCATGTGACGGCCGAACCTCCAGGCAGGCTTGCGGGCAGGTAGCAGAAAGCAAACTGGCAGGAAACAGGCAGGTAACTGGAAACGGACCCTGAGGGCTGAAGCAGAGTTAAACAGTGCAACAACACATTGCTCGGGCACCTCCATTAAGGAGGAAGTACTTTATATAGGGTGGAGTCCTCCGGCATTGGCCGGGGACTTTTTTGAAAGATGCGCGCGGCCCCTTTAAGGGCGGGGGAGCGAGCGGGCGCGCGCCCTAAGACCAGCAGCAGGGAAGGAGCGCGCGGCCCCAGCAGGGCGGAAGGAGGACGCTGAGCGCGGGTAAGGGGGGCGACGTCCCTGCCTGGCAGAGGACGCTGTCGCAGGGGAACAGCGTCCCTGCCTGGCAGAGGGCAGGGACGCCGGTGCTACAGTACCCCCCCTTTAGGCCCCCCCTTTTTTAGGCCAGAAAGAAATTTAGCTAGGATGAGAGGGCATGGATGTTCTCCCGAGGCTCCCACGTTCTCTCCTAAGGACCAAACCCCTTCCAATCCACCAGAAAATAGGTCTTTCCTCCTACCCTTTTGGTGGCCAGAATGTTCTCTACCTCAAATTCGTCTTCAGCAGACACAGGAGCAGGAGGTGTACCTGTAGATTTGACAAAAGAGTTAAGTACCACCGGTTTGAGGAGAGATACATGGAAGGAGTTAGGAATCCGCAAATTGGCCGGGAGTTTCAATTTATAGGACACCGGGTTGATCTGACTGATGGTCTCAAAAGGACCGATGAACCGAGGGCCTAACTTGTAGGAAGGAATCTTGAGCCGGACATACTTGGACGAAAGCCAGACCTTATCCCAGGACGGAATTGAGGAGGATCCAGACGTTTTTTGTCAGCATGTTTCTTCATGCGCTCGGATGACAGAATGAGTGCGGACCGGGTACTCTCCCATATGGAGGAAAATTCGTTAACCAGAGATTCCGCAGCTGGATTGTCCACAGAGATGGAGACAGGAACAGGGATCCGAGGGTGTTGACCGAAGACTACAAAAAACGGAGATTTGGAGGAAGATTCGCTCTCGTGATTGTTGTAAGAGAATTCGGCCCAAGGCAGGAGATCCACCCAGTCAGAATGGTGGGCATTAACGAAGTGCCTGAGATAACTGGTCAGATTCTGATTGACTCGCTCGACTTGTCCATTGGACTGCGGGTGGTAAGCGGAGGAGAAATCCAAGGTGACGTCTAGCAACTTACAAGTGGCTCTCCAGAAACGTGAGGTGAACTGTACCCCACGATCCGACACAATGTGACGAGGCAGACCATGAAGACGGAAGATGTGGCGGATAAAGTCTTTAGCCAACTCGGGTGCAGACGGAAGCCCTGGCAGGGGAATGAAGTGAGCCATCTTGGAAAATCGATCAACGACCACCCAAATGACCGTACAACCGGCAGAGACGGGCAGATCTGTTATGAAGTCCATGGCTATATGCTGCCAGGGGGCAGCGGGTACAGGAAGCGGAAGAAGACGGCCGGCAGGCAGGTGTCTCGGAACTTTGTTGCGGGCACAGGAGACACAGGCAGAAACAAAGTCTATTACGTCTTTGTGCAGGGTAGGCCACCAGTAATGCCGAGTAATGAGCTGGAGGGTCTTTTTCTGACCAGCGTGGCCAGCTAGTTTAGACGAATGACCCCAGTGTAGGATTCTCTCCCGATCGGTTACCGATACGAACGTCTTACCAGGAGGGAGACGATTTAGACTCATGGGAGCCACCTGCATCACTCTGGCGGGATCGATGATATGTTTAGGTTCCTCCTCGAGATTCGACACCAGGAAGGACCGGGACAAGGCGTCCGCCTTGATGTTCTTGTCGGCCGGGCGAAAATGTAAAAGAAAATCAAAGCGAGCAAAAAACAAGGACCACCGGGCTTGGCGAGGGTTAAGTCTCTGGGCATGCTGGAGATAAGCCAGATTTTTGTGGTCAGTGTAAATGATTACCGGATGAAGAGCCCCCTCGAGTAGGTAACGCCACTCCTCCAATGCCAGCTTGATGGCCAATAACTCTCGGTCTCCTATGGAGTAATTGCGTTCAGAAGAGGAGAAGAGTTTGGAGAAGAAGCCGCAAGATACCATCCTCCCGGATGAAGATTTTTGCGTAAGTACCGCTCCGGCTCCAGAAGAGGAAGCGTCCACCTCCAGGAAGAACTGCTTGTTGCCGTCCGGACGATGCAGCACTGGAGCGGAAGAGAAGGCTTGTTTTAAAGAAAGAAAGGCCTCCTCTGCTTCGGGCGTCCACTGTTTGGGATTAGCATCCTTGCGGGTGAGCGCGGAGATTGGAGCAGTCCGGGAAGAGAAGTGCGGTATGAAAAGGCGGTAATAATTGGCGAATCCCAGGAACCGCTGAATGGCTTTCAACCCCTCCGGTCGGGGCCATTTCTCGATGGCAGACAGTTTCTCCGGATCCATTCGTAGGCCTGTCTGAGAAATGATGTAGCCCAAAAACGGAAGCGAGGTCTGCTCAAATAGGCACTTCTCATATTTGACGAAGAGGTGATTCTGCCTGAGCCTGAGCAGAACCTGACGAACATCCCTCCGGTGAGACTGGAGATCCGGAGAGAAGACCAAGATGTCGTCTAGGTACACCACAACGCAGGAGATGAGAAGATCCCGAAAGATGTCATTGACCAACTCCTGAAAGACTGCTGGAGCATTACAGAGACCAAAGGGCATCACCAAATACTCGTAGTGGCCGTCCCGGGTGTTGAATGCCATCTTCCATTCATCTCCCCGACGGATACGGACCAGGTTATATGCCCCACGAAGATCCAGTTTGGTGAAGATTTTAGCCCCCCTCAGACGATCAAACAATTCTGGAATGAGCGGAAGAGGGTACTTATTCTTCACCGTGATCAAATTTAGGCCTCTGTAGTCAATACAGGGACGGAGAGAGCCGTCTTTCTTTTTTACGAAGAAGAAACCTGCTCCCGCTGGGGAGGTGGATTTCCGGATGAATCCCTTGGCCAAATTCTCCTCGATATATTCGGACATCGACCTGGTCTCAGCAGCGGACAATGGGTAAATACGCCCACGGGGAGGCGTAGTACCGGGTAGCAGGTCGATCGGGCAATCATACGGTCTATGAGGGGGTAATGTCTCTGCTTCCTTTTTATTAAATACATCAGCGAATGACCAATATGGAATCGGGAGCCCTGGTAGATTAGTTGGTGTAGGAGAAGGATGGACGGGATGAACAGGAACCAAACACGTTTTATGACAGTCCTGTCCCCAGCGAAGGATCTCTCCAGTCTGCCAGTCGAGCACGGGTGCATGCTTTTGGAGCCAAGGCAGACCTAGTAAGAAAGCGTGAGAGAGTCCAGGCAGAACATGAAACGAGATGCTCTCAGAATGCAACATTCCCACCTGCAGGGTTATGGCTTCAGTGATAAGTTGGATGGGACGTGGTAGGAGACCCCCATCCACAGCAGCAACAGATACTGGTTCAACCAGAGGTTTGGTAGGAATGCGATATTTTTCTACTAGAGCCTGTGAAACAAGATTCCCGGCTGCTCCAGAATCAAGTTGGGCTAGTTCGAAGTAACGTTCTCACCGAGGAGAATTGAGACTGACAGCAGCAGAGATGAAGAGGATTTATTTTTGTCTAGGTGGACCTCTCCAAGCGAACTTAGACACAGGCGTTTCCCGACCTCTCTGGGCAGGTACGGATCCGGTGCTCCTTACTGCCACAGTAGAAGCAACTCCCCTCGGCACGGCGTAAGTCCTGACGGCTTTGACCATCTTGGTCTGGTCGACTTGCATAGGCTCGGAAGAGTGTACCTGAGGAGAAACGGAAGGAGTTACAGGTCTCTGAAAAGAAGGAGCTAGACGAGGAAACCTTCTCTCACGGGTGACCTCTTTAGCGCGCTCCTGGAACCGTAGATCAATTCGATTGGCAAGAGTTATTAGGTCATCGAGAGTGGTTGGAATGTCCCGACCGGCAAGTTCATCTTTTATACGGCCGGACAGACCCTCCCAGAAGACAGATATCAGAGCGTCATTATCCCAAGCCAGCTCCGAGGCAAGGGTACGGAACCGTATGGCATATTGACCAACGGTGAGACTTCCCTGACGGAGACGCAGCAGAGATGATGCAGAGGAGGTCTTCCGTCCGGGTTCATCGAATACCTTCCGGAAAGCTGAGAGAAAAGCAGACAGGTCAGACACCAGAGGATCTTCTCTCTCCCAAAGAGGATTTAGCCAGGCCAGGGCCTCTCCAGTGAGATGGGACATGATGAAGGCAATTTTGGCCCGGTCGGAGTTAAACTGGTGTGCCAGGAGTTCAAAATGCAGGGTGCACTGGTTAATGAAACCCCGAGCCAGCGCAGGGTCGCCTCCAAACTGAGGAGGAGCTGAAAGTCGAGGTCCAGGAACGGAAACCACAGAATTGGTAAGCAGCGGAACTGCCGGATTGCGAGTCATGGCGCCCGCGGTGGTTGCTGGTGAAGTAGTCAGGGTGTCCAGGCGGGAATTAACATTCCGCAGGTGACCCAGGATGGACTCCTGTTGAGACCTCTGACGAGACAGTTCATGACACAGGTCAGAGAGCGAGGGAGTTTGGGTGCCACCGGGTTCGTAGGCCCGAGCAAACTGTAACGGGTCTGGGAGGCGGAACCTCTGAGCTTTATTATACAAGGAGGCTTTCCTTGTAAAGGAGCGGGTGGCGCCCGGGGAGACGGACAGGAAGTCACTGCAACTGACAGGGGCAGTCTCTGGACAGACAGGTGGGAGGTCACGGCAAGTGACCGGGCAGTCTCTGGATAGACAGGTGGGAGGTCACGGCAAGTGACCGGGGCAGTCTCTGGATAAACAGGCGGGTGGTCACGGCAAGTGACCGGGGCAGTCTCTGGGTAGACAGGCAGGTAGTCACGGCAAGTGACCGGGGCAGTCTCTGGGTAGACAGGCAGGTAGTCACGGCAAGTGACCGGGGCAGTCTCTGGGTAGACAGGCAGGTAGTCACGGCATGTGACCGGGGCAGTCTCTGGATAAACAGGCAGGCAAGGGACCGGGGCAGTCTCTGAATGGACAGGTAGATACGACCTGAGATGGTGGAGCCTCCCGGTAGGCTAGCAGGCAGATGACAGATGAGCGCCCCCAAGTGAGCAGGCGAGAGTCTCTGGAATAGCCGATGGACACCGCAGGTGATGGCCGAACCTCCAGGTAGGCTTGCAGGCAGATGGCAGATGAGCGCCCCCAAGTGAGCAGGCGAGAGTCTCTGGAATTGCCGATGGTCACCGCATGTGACGGCCGAACCTCCAGGCAGGCTTGCAGGCAGATGGCAGATGAGCGCCCCCAAGTGAGCAGGCGAGAGTCTCTGGAATTGCCGATGGTCACCGCATGTGACGGCCGAACCTCCAGGCAGGCTTGCGGGCAGGTAGCAGAAAGCAAACTGGCAGGAAACAGGCAGGTAACTGGTAACGGACCCTGAGGGCTGAAGCAGAGTTAAACAGTGCAACAACAACATTGCTCGGGCACCTCCATTAAGGAGGAAGTACTTTATATAGGGTGGAGTCCTCCGGCATTGGCCGGGGACTTTTTTGAAAGATGCGCGCGGCCCCTTTAAGGACGGGGGAGCGCGCGGGCGCGCGCCCTAAGACCAGCAGCAGGGAAGGAGCACGCGGCCCCAGCAGGGAGGAAGGAGGACGCTGAGCGCGGGTAAGGGGGGCGACGTCCCTGCCTGGCAGAGGACGCTGTCGCAGGGGAACAGCGTCCCTGCCTGGCAGAGGGCAGGGACGCCGGTGCTACACTCAGCAAGGAAGTGGGAAATCCCCATGCAGCAAGACAACTTTTAAGCCCAAATCTCACCCAGTGTATGCACCAAGTACACCATGTCACTTCTTATCTGATGAAGATGAAGATGCACACACACATGCTGCTCAATACTAGGGAAGAAAACACACAAGCACCAATAGAACAGGGACAGGTAGAGGCACCATCCTATGAGCCCTTCATCCCAAGCCAGGTGATCAGTATGCTGCCAGACCCAGGGATACACCCCATGCCATTTTGCCAAAAAATGCAGCAGATCCAGCGAACGTATGCAGCAGCCTGGATTGATCTCTGGACCGAAATGGAAATAAAAGCAGGTGATGCATTCTGGTCAATTATGAGAGAACACTTCAAGCTTCCAGCAGAGTTAGATACATATGCCTGGGAGACAGGACCAAAGCTAATTGAGCAGCTCAGAGAGTGGGCCAAAAGCAGACTGACAGGACAAACTCTCAGCCTACATGACATGAGTCAAGACAAGACAGAGTCTGTGGAGAAGTTCCATGACAGAGTGATGCAAGTGTTTCAAGATTTGGGCCTCATTACCCATGATCAGACACACAGACAGATGTTGGCACAGGCTATTGTGCATGGACTGAGAGAACCAATCAGGAAACCACTGGTAGTAGCCAGGCCTGAGTACACGTCAATAGCAATGGATAACCTGCTCGCAGTAGCAAAAAGGATTGAGTCACGCCGGGACAGAAGGGATGTCCAGTGTTACAACTGTGGCGAGTTTGGTCATTTCCGGAACCGGTGCAGAACACCGACTTCGCAAAGAAGAAGAAGAAGCACAGAAAGCAGTGAAGAACCCCGTCCATAGGACAGGAGCACACCAAGTCCACAGGGAACCCCACCTGTGGGACCAATATCCTGAGAGTGGATGGCGTAGTCAGTTCTTTTCTTGTGGAACTCTGCAACCTCACCTATCTATCAGAATCTTCTGCGTCCTGCATGGGAATTGATGGTCAAGTCAGACATTTCCAGATTATGAAGCCCCTGAGCGTGTGGACTCAGCCAGAACGTTCCATCATATCCCAGTTTGTTGTGTCAAAGACCTGCACCCTCAACCTATTGGGAGTGGACTTACTGCAGAAGCTGAAAGCGACCAGAGTGTTCCAGGAAGATGGGACCATGACACTTTCTTCACCCCTGACCCAAGAAGAAACAGAAACAACCTCACTGCAGACTTATCACAGGAGGTGCTGGACATAGTACCAGAAAAGCCACTCCATCACCCAGAGTCAAGATGTCTCTGACCAACTGAAGGTCTAAGTGAACTCGCCTAAGAAGACGGCCTGAGAACTTTGACATTGGCCAGGATATTCAACTCAAGAAGGACCCTACTCGCTTCATGGAATGGCAACACCTCATCCAGCTCCAACGCCAGAGGTTCAACTTTTTCAAGCACCAGGAGGTGCCCCCTGCAATCAACCAGTTCACCCAGGCCCTAGACCGGCAAAAGGCCACTCAGCTCTTCAAACTTGTGCACAAATACTGACCTGAGACCGAGCTGGAGAAAAAGAAACTACTGATGGCACGTGCTGAGAAAAAAGCAGCCGGTGAAGGAGACGTCCCAACAAGAAGACCCCCTGTGACCAGAGCAGGTGCTAACACAGTGACTGCCTTGGTGGAGAACAAGAAAGCCAGCTGGTCGTCATCTCTCATGATGTGGATCCTAGTAGGCGGCTTGTTTTCCCGCCAGCTCTGTGCCGGGAGATGGGAGTCCCCTGCCGCATAGTGAAGGACAAGGCAAAACTGGGCTGCCTCGCCCATCGGAATCAATCCCAGCTTTCCACAGTGAAGAAAAAGACTGTAAACCCCACTGAGTTCAGAATGGTGCAAGGCCTGGAGGCCGTGAAAGAGGGTACGGTATTTGAAACCCCAACAGTGCTGAACCCGCACACTCTGCTCTCAAAAGTCCCAGTCACCGCAACGGTATTCACGGTGATCAGCCTGGCCAGTACCTTCTTCAGTGTTTCCCCTCCACCTGGAGGCCTGCCTCCATGCACCAGTGCAGTGCATATGGACAGTGTTGCCTCAAGGTGCTCAAAACAAGCCCTTCAAGTTTCACCAAGACAATGTCCTCCATCCTCGTCAACTGGATTGCAGAATATGCAAGAGTCACTCTTCTACAACACGTGGATGACCTTCTCTTTTGTGTGGTTGACATCGACACCTGCACAGTCCATTTCTTGTCTCTCCTACTCTACCTGGAAGAACAGCAACGCAAGGTCTGGAAGTTAAATAAAGAGACTATGATTGCAAACACATAAACCCCTGACAGGGACAGTCCTCATGACCGCCCATTTGCGAAAAGTCTGTATTCGGTGGGGGAGGCATGCGCTAGGCATATTCTCAACCCGCCGGCAGCACAAAAGAGTTGCAGTGCTTTGGGACAGAAGCAGGTTTTTAGGGCAAGTGGTATCTAAGGGGGACTGTCATGGAAATATATATGTATTCCATATATTCAAAGTATATTCATATATATGCATTCACAGTTAGATAGATCTCACTTGCTAAAAATCCTGTGCTCACACATATCTATGCAAAAGCTGATTTCAGCTATAATCAGTCGTTTTAAACGACTCTGGCCTTCATAAGGAACAAGTACATAGAGTCTTAGTAGATATCTATTGTTTACTTTTCTAGTCATGCAAGAAAACTAGGGCAAAAGAACATAAAACAATAAATCTGCAACTTAAGCTCTTTTATCATAATTATCATACTTACACTAGAACAGCCAATAATCTAGCAGCTTTTAATTGTATGTTAATTGACTAACCAGCCCCTTTTTGTAAACGTATAAAACCTTGAATGAATAATAAATGAGAGGTCTTGACGAACTGCTATACTGACACTTCCGTTGTGGACAGTTTCATTTCGTTCTGAGCGCTCAAAAAGACATTTAATAGAGAATTGGGAACGGCAAGCAGCAAACACTGAAGGATAAATTTATCCTAATTAATTTTCTATAACAGGCAGACTCACCAGCTATCAGAACCAGCTAGCACGCTGGTATCAGTGTAAACATCGGGTAACTAAGGGCGGCGCCGCGCCTAGTTACCCGATATGTACCCTAGTTACCGGCTCCCAGCGTCTGCTGTAGAGCGCTGAGAGCCGGTATCCAATGTACATATCGGGTAAATAAGCACCGAGGGGCACCTAGTTACCCGATATGTACCCTAGATACCGGCTCTCAGCGCTCTACAGCAGACGCTGGGAGCCGGTAACCAGGGTACATATCGGGTAACTAGGCTCGGCGCCGGCCTTAGTTACCCGATATGTACATTGGATACCAGCTCCCAGCTCGCTGATCATTGGTCTCTCCGCTGTCACAATCAGTGATTCGCGCTGGCCAGCGGGAGACCAACGATCAAAAAATGGTCCAGGACATTCAGCGACGATCAGGGATACCCAGCAGGGGGGCTGATCATCGCTGCGTGTCACACATAGCGAGATCGCTGGCTAGGTCGCTGTTGCGTCACAAAATCGGTGACGCTTCAGCGATCTCGCTTTGTGTGACGGGGCTTAAGGAATGCCACCCGTGCTTTGGGGGCTCTCTGCTACATGGCGCTGATGCATGAGACTCCTCTTCATATGGGTGAGATCTGACAATGATATGTGAACTGGCAGTTCAGTTTGCATATGCTGAATTTGCAAATATCTACATTTTGTGATAATTAAAAACGCTGGGTACTGACAACTTTAGTAGGGAACGCTCATTGTTGAATGGGGTAGCATGATTCCATTTGTTGGTCTGTACATTTGAGAGGGTTATGATAATCTTTGTGCCTCTTTCAATGCTGCTATAGGTTATCATGTTAGTTTTGTTGTTTTGTGGCCTCTAATAGACATTAGGAAGTGGTGTATAGAGCGGGTTTGCTAAATACTATATGTCTAGCTTCATGTTTGGGATTTATCTTATCTGTAATATACAAAATTGATGATTGTGGACTGGAATATATTAAGACGCTATATCTGCTTCACTAAACTCCAGTAACATCTGTGAGTAATAAAACAAATATTTGATTATGGCTCAATCCGATATAGTATATTATAGTGTGTAAAACATTACATCTTCGTATTTACCAGTCAGATTGTGATTATTTATTATTCCTTCAACAATGTCGTTGACTCATTACAGCAGGTCGAAAGACCTGATAGTATTATTGTTTTTATTCATTTGTTCCTCACTTTTGTATGTTGGTTTAGGGTTCTTTTTGCACCCAGGTTATTTATATATGTTTCACATTAATATGTCATTTTAATAACCCATTAAAGGTTAAGTTTTCTACTCTCAATTTTTTGGATATCTTATTCCTGCTACATATATGGACTGAAGGACACTTGTTAAATCTAAAAATAGGTTACATGCCTCGGGTATAGAGAAACTCAGAGACAGAGAGAGAAAGACAGCCAGAGATTCAGCAAAGACATAAACATCCAAGGGACCAGAGAAAGGACAGCAGCCAATATCATGGCACCATTACGAGTGACATGGATCTATCATTCCACGCGTGGTACACAAAAGGGAGTCTGATAGGGGTCGAGTTCCCGCTTCTGCACAAAGGGAATCTCGAGCCATTCCGGCTCCCATTCGTCTCCAGCCGCAGTGGACTCTGCTCAGCTTAGACATCGGTCCCAGCGTCTCGCCCAGTCTGGCAGTGTGCAGAGGATTACTGCTGCTCCTCCAGACTCTGCTATTGTGGCCAGTACTGGTTAGCGGCGAGCAGACGTCTTTAGGAAAAAGTCCTTGTTTTTCCCTTCTGAGCATGCCCAGGGTGAGATCTCTCATTGGAGATCAGGGGTCACATGCTCAGGTACTTCAGCAGCTCCTATTGGTCTGCCAGGAAGGTCCTGTGACTACTGGTGTTCTGGAACAAGTTTCATTGGTCCTTGTTTCTGGCAGGTCCTGTAGCTGTTATTATAAAAGGGTGGCAATGCTGAGCCACCATGCGCTAGTATCAACCATTATATGCTTTGCGCCAGTGTGGTCATGCGTGTGTGTGGTTAGGGCCCGGCTGAAATAAGCCCCTAGAATACCGACTTAATCAGTGAGGAGTTTGGTTTACTAGCTGGTGAGGGTCGGTGTCCTAGATGCCCTAGATTACCGGCATAACCGGTGAGGAGTTTGATTGCCGTATTCAGGGTCTGGCGTTCAGATGCCATAGATTGCGGGTGACTCCCGCGAGGACATTAGCGCATGATCACGTTCTATGTTCGCTTAGCAGTTAACTGTGTACCTCGGTGCCTGCCAGGACACAGAACTTTTTCTCAGTGGCTCTGTGACGTAACAGGGTTCGCTTTCAACGCTAGACAGCGCCCTAGCGTGTTTATTTTGCGACTCAGTGGTGTCAAGTGAGTTCGCACACCACGCCATATAGTGCTGCGGCACTCCTTCTAGAGGCTCTGTGAAATAACAGAGTTCGCACATATTGCCACAGTGCATTGCGGCGTTAATTTTGGTGACTCTGTGGGATAACAGAGTTTGCGTCTTGCGCCATTTTACTAGCAGCAGGCTCCGCCTGCACGGTGGACCCAGGGCTGCGAACGCACCTCTCTACCTCATATATTTGGTGCGTTCCGCAGACCCTAACATAAAACTAGTGCCAGGGTCTTGCTCATAAAATGGCAGACGACCAGCATCTACAGCAGTACATCCAGCAGCTGGAAGGTAGGTTGGCGGCTCTAGAGCGCACAACCTCAGCTGTGGATGTTACAGCTGTCGCTGTTCAGGCTGCTAGCGTGGCTGCAGCCAGTTTGTCCTCTGCCACCCCTGCCCTGACTTTATCCCGTCTCCCGCTTCCAGACAAGTTTGCTGGTGACAGCAAGCAATGTCGGGGATTCGTGAGTCAGTGCTCCATTCATCTTGAGCTTCTGGCTGCACGTTTTCCCACGGAACGGGCGAAGGTGGGTTTTGTCTTATCCCTCCTGTCGGGCATTGGAGTGGGTAACGCCTCTGTGGGAGCGCGACGATCGTGTGGTACAGAGTGCTTCTCTTTTCCTGGAGACTCTGAGACAGGTCTTCTTAGGACCTCGTGTCACCCACGATATGGCGCTCCAACTGCTGGCAATATCACAGGGTTCATCTATGGTCAGCCAGTTCGCCGTCCAATTTCGGACTCTGGTCTCTGAGCTAGAGTGGCCGGATAAAGTCCTCATTCCGGTGTATTGTAGAGGACTGGCGGATCATGTGAAGGATGCTTTGGCCACCAGGGAGATTCCCGCCACACTGGAGGAACTCATTTCCCTATCCACCCGCATTGATCTCAGTTTTAACGAGCGGAGGTTAGAGCGGACCCAGTGCATGCAGAGGTTTCGGTTGGCTCCCACCTTCGCCAAACCTCTGGAATCTTCCGTTCAGGCGTCCGATTCCTCCGAAGCCATGGAGGTTTCCGGACCGCTGAGCAACGGTGGTCTGTAATTTTTGCCAACAGGCAGGACACAATACTAACAGATGTCCACAGCGATCGCAGAGGCGATCGCGTCTTGTGTCCCTGGGAGGAGGCTCACTAGAGACAGCGGCATTTTCCTCCAAGATGACACTTAAAGGGACAATCACTGTAGGCACTTCCACTCTCACCGCCGACCTTTGCCTGGACTCGGGAGCAGAGGGGAACTTCATGTCCTCAAACTTTGCTCGCCGTCACGCAATACCTCTGGTGGCGCTTGACAAATTAGTGACTGTCCGGGTAGTGAATGGGTCGACATTGCCCTCACAAATTACACACCAGACTGTTCCACTTGCATTGTTTGTATCTCTTTCCCATCAGGAGCTTATTTCCCTACTCGTCCTTCCCGAGGGAATAGACGAGATCCTACTAGGTATACCTTGGCTCCGTTTCCACTCCCCACATATAGAGTGGACTTCGGGTAGGATACTGGATTGGAGTGATGCATGTAGAGGCAGATGTGTCAGGAGTTGCGTTCAGGTTACGACTACTGAGTTACCCGCAGATCTTACTCCACTTCCCAAGTGCTACTGGTCATATGCAGTCGTGTTCTCCAAGAAGGTTGCGGAGACTCTTCCGCCTCATCACCCCTATGACTGTCCTATCGACCTCTTGCTTGGCGCAGAACCTCCTCGGGGAAGGGTCTATCCCCTCTCTCTTCCTGAGACAGAGGCCATGTCGCAATATATTCAGGAGAACCTGGCAAGAGGGTTTATTAGGAAGTCGTGTCACCAGCAGGGGCGGGATTCTTCTTCGTGCAGAAGAAGAACGGAGAATTACGTCCATGTATTGATTACAGGGATCTTAACATCATCACCGTTAAAAACAAGTACCCGTTGCCCTGATTTCTGAGCTCTTTGATAGGCTTCGGGGAGCAAGGGTATTCACTAAACTAGATCTGCGCGGAGCTTATAACCTGATTCGCATCCGTGAGGGGGACGAATGGAAGACGGCTTTTAATACCAGGGATGGGCATTATGAATATCTGGTGATGCCCTTTGGGCTCTATAATGCCCCAGCCGTTTTCCAAGACTTTGTCAATGACATATTCCGGGATATACTCTCCACCTCGGTCGTAGTCTATCTGGATGATATACTCATCTTCTCTCCAGATATTGACTCCCACCGGAGAGATGTCTGCAGAGTCTTCGACCTCTTACAGGCTAATTCCCTTTATGCTAAGTTAGAGAAATGTATGTTTGAGCTGGAGTCTTTACCTTTCCTTGGTTATATCATCTCAACCCAGGGATTGGCTATGGATCCGGCCAAACTACAGGCTGTGATGGACTGGCTGGAACCCCACTCTCTTAAAGCGGTGCAGCGCTTTATGAGGTTCATTAATTACCATCGCCAGTTCATTCCCCATTTCTCTACCTTGGTAGCTCCCTTGGTAGCCCTCACCAAGAAGGAAGCAAATCCCAAATTGTGGTTGGAAGAGGTCTCCAAGGCTTTCACTTCTATTAAGTCTCATTTTGCTAGAGCTCCCATCCTACATCGCCCCAATGTTGATAAGCCATTTTTATTGGAGGTGGATGCCTCATCCGTTGGTGCTGGAGCAGTCCTCTTCCAAAAGGACGCTCAGGGTCGGAAGCATCCTTGCTTCTTCTTCTCTAAGACCTTCACATCAGCGGAGAGGAATTATTCCATCGGGGATAGGGAGTTGCTAGCCATGAAGTTGGCCTTCTCTGAGTGGAGACATCTGTTGGAGGGGGCCCGATTTCCCTTCCAAGTCTTCACCGATCACAAAAATTTGGTGTATCTGCAGACAGCCC